>JBBPMA010000090.1:0-43527 GCA_038090075.1 Xanthoconium purpureum
ACATCTACAGCCTGTCATTACCCAACATGGAGGACATGACAGCCGCAGTCCTCGCGGACCCCGTCCCCCTACTAAAATACCGTCGCGACAAAGCACAAGTCCTCTGTCAGTTCCGTGCGAGCTGAACGACTCTTGCCCCGTGACGGAGCAATCTCTGCCCACGCAGTCCGTCTTGGGTGAGAGGTCGAACACAAATACCAAGTGCATCAGCGTTGCTGCTACCCGACCTAGGGAAATGCATTCTCAAATACCCAAGTTAAGAAGTGCATCAGGTTCATCAAGCAGCTCCGCAGAATCAAAGCACGATCCTGTCAATTCTCCGCGCCGACACCCTCTTTGTCTGCAGCCTGGGGTACAGATTAAGCCTAAGACAATAGTGACCGAGCTCCCAACAGGCATTGCACCCCACGGCAAGGAGAATGACGCACTCTCTCGTCTGCCTCAACTTGTGACCCCAGTTCGACCATTTGGACTCCACGCACATCACCTGCGTGAGCTGCCTTCCCCGGCCTCATCATCAGAGCTGTCACCTGTTGCGAAACAAATGATGGCCAATCTGAGGCAACAGCGAACGGATGCCCGTCAGCGGGAAAGACAGGCAGGAAGACTAGGCAGCAGTCAGAGCAGGATTCGGTATTGAACCGGGTACAGCTTTTTTTCCTTTGTGTTCCCGCGATTTAGCTTTGACTTTTGATGAAGGACGCTTCATTAATTTGCGATGTATTTTTAAGTTTTCCCTAGTGACTCGTCGCGTTTGTTGTTTGTGTAGTGTCTTGTCCAAATCAGACGGACTCCTTTTCCAAAGTGACAGCCGCCGTGGGAGGTGACACGAGGCACGAGGGGCTCTTGCTTGGATCTGGGACGAGAACGGCCTCCCACGCCAGCTTCGAGTTTTCCCACCTTGTCTCTTTCAGATCGAGATGGTACTCCCGTACGGAGCGGTACAGACCAGAGTCTTGGGCACTCACACTGAGCATCGTGGCGGAGAGCACAACGAGGACTCCCCTTTACTCGGAAATGAGCCTATCCTGAAGGAGAGAGAAGGTCATGCGAGCATCATCAGCTCTGTCAGTAACATCGCTAATACGATCATCGGGAGCGGTGCGTCTGTCTTTTGGTTGTGTGGTCATATGTCGCTCATGTCTTCTGATCCTTAGGTATGCTAACTTTCCCTTTGGTCAGCCTTCAGTGTCTTCCCCACTCGAACATGCATACTCATGTACCGTTCTTCAGGCTATGGCGTCTGCAGGTATCATCCCAGGGTTGATCACATGCGCATTCTCTGGCACAATTTGTGGCTTCGGCCTTTACTTGCTCACTCGTTGTGCACGTGCTACCCCACACCGGCGAAGTTCGTTTTTCGCCGTTTCCCGACTCACATTCCCTCAAGCAGCCGTTTTCTTCGATGCTGCTATCGCCATCAAGTGTTTTGGTGTCTCTGTCAGGTGTGTGTTGACGCGAACCGGACACGAGAGAACGTTGACATGTAGATTCTTTCAACAGTTATCTCATCATTATCAAGTCGTTGATGCCTAATGTCGTTGCATCTATATTCCACGACTTGACCTCAGAGGATACAAATCCCCCAGAATGGGCCCTGTCTGGTCGCGTCTGGATTACACTCATTATGTTGATACTTGCGCCCCTTTCGTTCCTTCGCAAGCTGGATAGCCTTAGATTCACAAGCTACGTTGCAATATTTTCTGTTGGTGGGTCGCGTTGTTGGTTCATTGATCACTGCTGACAAGGCATACTTTCGATAGTATACCTGGTCGTCATCGTCATCACATGTTACCTCAGACCTCTAGAGGGTGCCTCGCCAGTAGGCGAAATCCATCTAATCCATTTCACATCCAACTTCATTGCTACACTCCCGGTGCAAGTGTTTGCCTTTACGTGCGGACAGAACGTAAGACACTTTTCGTTGATTTTAGCACGGTATTGATGACGCTTTAGATATTCCCCATCTACAATGAGCTGCGGGCCAACTCGCAACAGCGACTCAACATAGTCATCAGCACGTCGATTGGAGGAAGTGTGATCATCTATGAAATTATTGCGATATTTGGATACCTGACTTTCGGTTCCAATGTCAGTAGGCGATCCGTTTTTGTTAATGTTTTCGCTGATTGTGTCGCCTGCATTGATCAGGTTGGCGGAAACATCATTGCGATGTACCCTTCTACATCGTTGTTCATCGCAGTTGGACAACTAGCCATCGTCGTCCTCATTATGTTTTCCTATCCTTTGCAGGTGCAGCCGTGTCGCAACTGCTTAGACAAGATTTTTGGCGGAGAGCTCGTCAAGCGGAGTTCTGGAGAAGACGAAGAGGAGTCGGGCGAACACGAGGATGAAGATATGTCAGTGTTGAAGCATTCACTCCTCACCGGGGGGGTTCTCTTGCTCGGCTTTGTGATTGCCTACAATATAGACAACTTGCAGTTGGGTAAGTCACCTGAGAGTGTTTCCATCGTCTTTTGCACTGATTGGTTGACATCGCAAGTTCTCTCATTCGTTGGATCCACCGGCTCGACGACGGTATCTTTCATCCTTCCAGGACTGTTCTTCTGGAAGGTAAGAACATGAGATGCGGTGCTCCTCACCGATAGTGCTGACGCCTTTCATAGCTCACCAAAGAAGACCCGAGTGTGAGCCGGTTGCTGAACAAGAGTGCGCTGGCACTGGCAATCTATGGATGCTGCATCTTTGTGTTCTGGTGGGTGATGTGTCGGCGAGGGTGTGACATTGCTAATGACATTTGCCAGTCTCGGGTTTGATATTTACCAAGTTGTCTACCCGACGTCGACCAAAGGACTATCATACTAATGTAGTGCATGTAATCCACTTTTTTCGGTACAAGTAAAGTAGTAATCAAGCTTTGATGCACTGCCTGCTTGGAGTGTTCCCACGAGAGGGGAGAAGGCCATTGGGAGCTTTGGTAGTTTTCCCCCTAGACCTACGGATGCATCCACACTTGCACTAGACCGTTCTCCCTCCACAAGTCCTGCGACGTCCCCGGCGAGTTGGGCACTCAAATTAGCCCACATCCTCCTCAAATTCATCGCACAGGTCGTGCACCAGCCAAGTTGACTGCCATGTCTTCTGCTGCCACCATTCTCCCCATGACCGCCACCTCAAACACTTCCAATCTAGATCTCCATGCATCGTTCTTCCCTCTGCCTCCCCCTTCCGACGCCCCGAGAGTCCACTCTCCTCCTCGCTCGGATTCAGAGCCCTTGGCTGACTCTGACTCCACTGGGAGCGCCAACTCCAGCGCTCTCTCAGACGTCGATCCCCAAATCGTTGAGGCCCTCAAAAGTAAAGATAGGATATATGTCCTGAAGCTCGGCGAGCAGATGGAGAGTTTAATCAACGATCGCAGGTCAGTTTTTTCCTCCCCCTTCCCCACTGCAACTTTACCCTGAGCTGCGCTCTCGCACCGTGGGACGTCACATCCCCTCTCATTGTGTAATGCGGGCGATGCATTCGCTGACCATGTCAATCCCGCAGGCCTCGCATTGAGCTGATGCCAAACACGTCTTATCAAAGGCTTCTCGTGCACAGATGCTCCACCTATTACAAGCTGGCTCCAGAGACAGATCCTATCACGAAACTCATTTATGTACTCCTTACTCCGGATAGCAGAATGTGAGTAATGTGCGATGCGATTCAACGGGTCTTCGACAATTTACACCTCATGTCTCCTAGACCTGCTCGCCGTATTGCAGAGCTCGTTCCCGCCCAGTCACCTACACAGCCCACGTTTAAAATCATGCGTCGATCTCCCACTGACCGTCAACGCCCCAAACCCCATTCGCAAGCCGGCTCTGTGGCAGGTGAAGATGCCGAGTTGTCAGATCCAGAACCCTCAGAAGCTGGAAGCCTCGGCGGCCGCAGTAATGCCACAGGGAGCAGCAAGAAGCATAAAACAATCGCTGAACGAGAAGCTGCTTATAACGAAGCTCGTTCTAGGATATTCATGGACTTCGACGAGAAGGAGAGAGGAAAAGAAAAAGAACTCAGCGCTAGCTCTTCTACTGTCAGTCTCACATCAGGTTCAGTGACGAGCGCAGGTGAAACTAGCAGTATGGGTGATATGGACGACTCAGTAAGCTCACCGACAACAGAGAGCGAATGGTCGGGACCCATCGTACGGGACAAAAAGGATGGTCGCCGTTCCAATGGCTCATCGTCGAGAAGTCTTCGCTCAACTGTGCCAAGTTTCAATGGGTCGAATAGTTCTCGTGGTTCGAGAGCTCCTTCCCCGTCATCTTTCAAATACCCTACTTTGTACGAGCCTTCGCCAGCTGCTATGCCTTACGACCTCTCACAGGCTCCAGTTCCGCCACCTGGCTACGGCAACCCCTACGTGTATGCATACCCACAAGCTCCTTCTGTGCCGAATTACTTCCCTCCCTATCCTTACTATCCGCCATACCCTTACCCTCATCCTCAGCCCGCCTTCCAGAACGCGGATCCTGGCAGTCCTTCCAGTCAGGCTGACGTTTATCCATCTCAGCCACCGCCTCAACAGGGTGTTTATGCCTATTCATGGCATTCGCCACCTCCTACTCACCCTCCCACTCAACACCGACCCCTCCCAGCCCCCACCCCTTCCATCGCCCCACCTGCTTCACAGTATTCGACTTATACGCCGCCTGCCCCACCCTATGGACCGTACCCGTCGATACCTTACTATCCATCCCCTCCGATGCACCCGATGCACCCCTCTTCTTCTCCAGCACCGAATTACTCTCCTGATTATAATGGTGCACACGATCCATACGCTACTACTCGTCCGTTCCACGGAACTGTCGGTCAGCAATCTCCCCCGATGGCACTCAAGCCCAGAGGTGCCCCACCTGCTCGGAGTGCGTGGAGTTACGGTCCTGGGATAGGTATGGGTGGTTTCGGAGTAAACGGTAATACAGGGAGGCCTGGTGGAGGCGGGGAGATTGTAGGACCACGTTTGAGCTCAACGGTAAGAAGACATCCCGGAAACCCGAACGGAAACACTGGTATTAGAACACCAGCTAGTGACGAGGCGTCATCTCCAGCCGTGAGTTGTCCCCCACGGTTCCGTCGCATCATTCTTCCTCGGCATACCTTACGGCAATCAACTCACAGTTCTTTTAGACATCTTCCTCGTCGTCGTCTTCACGGAGAACGTACACGTCAGCTTCATCACAACACCCTCTTCCTGCAAGACCTGACTGGGCTGTCGGCCTCAAGCCCCAGCCTACTTTGCATTCTACACATCGCCATCACGAACATTCTGCAAACTCCCGAAACATGTCTCCTGCCCGTAATAATGGACAACGGGCACAGCATCCTCCACCTCCACTTCAGTCGACAGACTTCCCGCCGCTCACAGGAAATTCTGCGACAGAGAAACGCGTACCGGTAGTGGGGGTATGGAACAACTCGTCGTCTACTCGCTCCATACTCTTGCCTGGAAACAATGCGTCGGCAAATGCCCTCGTGAACCATTCTAGTCCCGTTGTGAGTGCTATGGCTGCCAACTCGACCACGAAGATGGACGAGTGCGAGGGCATAGTCGAGCGGCCGCCTGTGAAGGGAGCCAGTGATAATCTCGGTTCCAAATGCGTCTGGAAAGCCGGTGGTATGGCACCGAACCGCAGTCCGGTCCCGCAGGACAGAGTCGACAAGGACAAGGAGAGGTTGCGCGGAGATGTTGCTGCGAATGCCATGTTGACCGACAAAGTTGCGTTGCTCACGGTCGAAGATCACGACGGCGAGGAGCCCATGAGCGCAATCAATGGTGCCGCTCCTGTGGCATTGACTACGTGATAGACCAGGGTAAGTATTCGACTGTCCTACGGTCACTCCTGAAACGCTGAAATGCCCTTGTTGGATATGAAATAGTGTTGCGTATGGTAGAGTGGTTTATGTCAGGTTGACGTTTCAACGCTGTTAATTTTGTGGTTTGTAGCACGCAAGGAGTGAACTGTCTCCGTTACGATAGATATATATCATAAAATGTCTGTAAAACATATAATAAGATGTTTTTTGAGGGCATGTATTTGTTTCAGATGGATTAGACTCTGGATCACAGAGTATATATTGTTTACTGGTTGGAAGTGCACTTATGATACAGCAACATTGAGCCATTTGGAGTGTGGGGTAAACACAGTCTTTTGCCAAAAACAAACATTGATCATGACCACACGTTTACGCCACAGGACACACGCAGAGGAGGAAGATGCATCCGCCTTGAAACTCGGAGCTGGTACGCATCGCACGTGTCCGACTGACACTCTCTCACTGGACGTCCTGCTGCAGAGTTCAACAACGCCGGTTGTTTGCTCATCTCCGAGGTCAAGTACCTCCTCGAGAACAGGGACAAGGATGCGCCTGACACCGCGTACGTCTACGAGTACAACGATGACCTTGCGTTATTCCCATTCTCATCCCCCCCTCCCCCCTCCCTCCTTGATCCAGTGTGTACAACAAGACGCTCGAGTACGTGAAAACGTTTGCCAAGTTTAGCACGACCGATTCGGCGAGCGCCGTTCGAGAGTAGGTGGCGTGGCCGTTTGGGACGCGTAGTGCTGTGGACCTGAAGTCGATATGTAGGACGCTCCGTCGCGAGCCGGCGTTGACGCAATTCGAGACGGCCCAGATCGCCAACTTGTGCCCGGCGACCGCAGAAGAGGCCAAGAGTGTCGTACCGAGGTACGTCTCGCTACGCAGACGGAACACTCAGACTCATGCGGTCTTGCTAGCCTTGTCAAGATCGACGACGACCGGTTGCAAGCCCTCCTCGACGAGATTCAAACGATGCGCAAGTTCCAGTCGTGATCCTAGATTGACTGTGCAATGTATCGTTTCGTAGCGACATTGTCTAATCCAGTGTTGGTCTCGATCCGACGTGATCTCCCCCTCGACTCGTGGTGTCAACCGCTTCCTACCCCTCCATGTCTTCCAGCGCAGGTTTGCTCATGCGCTCTTCCTCTGATTCGCTCTCCTCTTCCGGCAGCGGAGCGTCCTTGAGTTCTTTGACATTGGTCACGTCAAAGCGTTTGCTCTCCTTGAAAGGCTTTGGCCTCCGTTTAGCGTCTTTCTTGATGACCGCCGCTGCTGGAATGATGCCCCTCGGGTTCAAGTACAACAGATCGTTGCCCTCGTAACTGTCCACGTATCGAATCCAGGCATC
The DNA here is from genome assembly GCA_038090075.1 of Xanthoconium purpureum. NCBI lineage: Eukaryota > Fungi > Basidiomycota > Agaricomycetes > Boletales > Boletaceae > Xanthoconium > Xanthoconium purpureum. Next base: position 7,178 of record JBBPMA010000090.1, read on the forward strand.
GAATCTAACCGCCTCGTCAATCCATTCTATCGTGTTACCACCAAGAACAAAATGCGTACATGCCGTACCGATCCTCTGTTGCACGCATGTCTTCGTAAATAAACTTTTGCTTGAATGCGTCGATCGTCTCTCGGTATTGCTCAAAGTCGATCGGCGGACGAAAATCGACGTGAGAATTGTCATATTTTTCCCGTTCGTTGGCCGTCGTCACCTTTTGGTTGTAGGAGTCGAAGATGGGATATTCGAGAAGTAATCCCAGGGCGGGCATTTTGGGCACGAGGACCATCCGGGGACCATAGAGCTTCAAGGAACGCATTCAGTGAGATGGATGCCATGAAAAGCGGTGAGACTCTACCTCGTCGATGATATCGGCGGGGGTTCCGGTCCGACAAGACAGGACGAGGGCAGACATCATTTTACGCTTTTCCAATCTGGGATTAGATAACAGTCGTGATGATGGCGGCCAAAACTTACGATCTAAAATATTGATTTGAACACACGGCGTGAGTGTCCGCGGATCACGCTCGCAGACATACCTGGTGTAGCATGAAACTTTGACCATGGGAAAGCACACGGATCCATTCCGTGTCACCATACACCGCGGGGTCCGAGATCTGTCACAAAGAGGTGGAGATGAGAGAAATCCGTGATGCTGGGAAGAACCTTGCCTGAATTTTGATCATGTTCCGTTGATTGCTCCGGTCTGTAAAGTCGCGGCCGACGGTAAAGTTGTGAAAGTTGTGGGTGCCCTCAAACTTTTTGGCAGCGGCCCGTAATATGTCGACGTCTTTCGCATCGACCCTCCACTGTCGCTTCCGAGCGAGGTCTTCTTCTGGGGTGGAAGAATCGACACCTGGGAAATCCCAGAAGGGATGCGACAGGGTGTCACTAGGCGGGGACCCTGAAGCAGCTGCGGCACGTTGGCCACGCGCGAACGCCGAGTTCGGTTTCGGCGGGATCAATAAATAGGAGGGGAAGAAATAAGTATACTTGCGGCTATCACAGGATCTGTGGACATTCGATCAACACGACGTGCAGAAACGAGGGGTAAGCCATACAGCCGTGCATTGAAACCGCCTTGAACGCGAACCTTGGTGGGGCGAGGGCAACGTTACGTGGTAGCTCGATACCCGCAGGACACTGTACTCACTTTACCCCATACACGTATTTCGGGTGGAAGCTCTTCGTTGATACGAGAGACCCAGTCTTTGACGCCGGGAATGTTGAGGATCAGCTTCATGGACACCACGTTGCCTGCGGCGTGGACGCCCGCGTCCGTACGCGCTGCCCGTCCGAGATTGACCTACAAACCGCACTCAGCAAACATGGAACGACTAGAGGGCGCGGACGCATAAGCACCTTGGTAGGATCGTCGGCATTGTCTTTGGACACGGCGCCCGCGCGCACGAGTGCATCGAACAAGACGCCCTCGATTGTCTTCACGTTCGGCTGACTGAACCGACACACAAAATCAACCCCTCTGGAACGCCAAATGGAGCCAAGATACGCACATTTGCATGCCGCTGCACCCTGACCCACAAAAGCCGAGGAGTAGGGCGGTCATGCGCTTCGGCAACCTCGGTGGTCGCGGTTCCCCCTCGTCGTTCTTGGATGCTTCTGAGGGCTCGGTGTCGGGTTGGCGGGATCCACGACGCCGACCGGCGTTTTTGGTTTGTTTTTCCTTGCCCTTGCGCGATTTCGCCCAGCCTGCGGCGTCCCGCTTTCCGGCGTGTTTTCCGCGCGTGCTGGATTCGGGCTGCGGGTCCTTTTGGATGGTGTCCTGTTCGAGTCTCGGACGTTTGGATAAGTCCGATGGACCGGGATCGTTGAGCGAGGGTCTCTTGAGCGCGTCCTGTGTCGTGGTCATGTTCCTAGGACGCAACTTTGAGCGGTGAGAGGTGGGTCACACGGTACAGACGGGGAGCATACCAAGAGCAATCGAGGATAACTGCATATCCGTGGTGAAAACAAACGAAGATACCTCATTTAGCAGGTCAAGTAAGGAGTAGCACACCGTGTATGGACTGGATACGTAAATGTACATTATTGGATGTTACATCGCGAGCGCCTAGATCGCTCAATTCTTTTGACAGAGATCGACTACCGCTTCCTCGCAAGTACGATAAGTCTCCACGAGCTGGTCATATACCTTTGTTACCTCGCGCTTGGGCTCAGCGACGAGTTGCATGCGCTCGATGTCGCCGTACCTCATTTCCTCGAATGTGCCCGAACCCCCGTTTTGCTGCTTCCACCACGCAAACTTGGCGAGAATAGCACCGCCCATCCCCGCCGCCTCTTTGGACTCTGCGACGTACACGCGAATGCCGAATAGATCCGCTGCGAGCTGTTGAATGGTCCGGTTGGCAGAGGACCCTCCGGCAACGATCATTCTCTGGAGCGGGGGTGAGTTGGGTGGGAGGATGGCAGCTATGCGGGATTTGATGGACAGGAATTGGGACTCGAGGATTGCTCGAGGATGAGCCTCCGGGGGTATAGAGTCTACACGGGTAGGGAGACCATTTTTGGTCGTGAACAGGAACTCGCCAAGCACGTTGGGGGGAATGATTTCGGGCAGAGGAAAGTAAAAGCCCAGATAGCCGTTGTTCCCGACGGGGGTGCTTTCGACCAGCTGGTTGTATCTGTCCCAGTTACGGTTGGCGTCTCTGTCACGGACATGCTCTCTGGCGAGCGCGCCGTTTTTGTAGCAGAGCATGGCAATCTGTGCATCGACGGTAGTCGGATGGGAGAGAAGGTGGGAGGTGGTGAAGCGCTTTGGCGGGGTGTCCGCAGGGGGGATGGAGAGCAAGAGCGTAGTGGAGGTGCCAAGAGAGAGAAGGGCATCGCCCGGCGCAGAGAGGGCGACGACGGTAGCAGAGTTGTCACCAGTGAATGGGGCGATGAGACAGTCTGCGGACGCGTGAGGGTGGGCCCGTCGGTAGGGGAGAGAAACGTACCTGGGTTGAAACCCCATCTGGCAACCCAGTAGTTGGATATCTTTCCGAGGACGGTACCGCCAGGGACAGGTTCGGGACCAATTTTTGAGCGGAGTTCAGGACCGCCACATGCATGAAGTAACGCATCGTCCCACTTGCAGGAGAGGACATTCATGAGATTCATGCCGCTAGCATCGGATACCTCGATGGGGGCGACGTGGCCAAGGAAGAGGGATGCGATGAATGAGGAGACCAGCGAGATGCGGGCTGAGCGCGCGTACGCATCTGGTTTAAGCCTGCGGATCTGTGAGCGGGAGGGAGGGAGTGAGAAGTGAGTGAGTGAGAAAGAGAGGACGCATACGCGGGCGATCTGGGGACCGGTGAAGCGCTCGTAGGCACGGGAGCCGGAGAGATCGGCGAGGGACTGTGGACCGCCGACGGCGGCCTCGAGGAGCGCGCAGTCCTTTGTGGTGGTGGAGTCCTGCCAAATGGGGGCATTCGGGAGAGCAAAAGCGTGCGGGGCGAGATCTACGAGGGGACGTGCCGGGTCCAAGCTGGCCAGCGCGGTGTCTGCGGTGTCGGACCAGTAGACGGAGCCGTGTTGCTGGCAGGGGGGGTGAGGTGGCGAGCACAAACGGCGCGGGACGGGCTCACCTGGCCGGCGCCGGCGATGGCTACGACTGCGCCGAGGTCTACCCCGGCACGTTTCATGCGGAGGAGGAGGAGATCGATGGCGTCGAGCCACATGCGGACGGGGGAGGAGACCTCGCCGTCGTCGGGACCGTGGAGTGCGCCATTGGCGGTCTGGTATAGTGGGAGGTCGGTGTCGAAGTGTACGGCTGCGTGGTGGAGGACGTTTGAGGCGTTGTCGAGGATGACTGCCTTGATTTGCTGGGTTGAGAGGTCGAGACCGAGAAAGGACATGGCGACGGTTGCGTTGTACTATTTTTTTTTTCTTCTCAGCTATCATGACGAGGCGACACTCGAAAATCACTATCGAGTACCATCGCCCTTCCCGCGAGTCCATCCAGGAATATTCGGACCTCCTCAGAGACGCTAACCTCGTCCCCACAAGGCAGGCCCCGCCCTCTCCCCTGCCAGCCTCACAAAGGGTCCGCAACTCCCTCCAGAAACCCCCGCCTCGTGCACGTAAGCTCAGTCTCGCATCCTCGACAACCCGCGTCGACCTCGACCCGTTCGCAGCCGCATCTGCCTCAAACCCTTCCCTCCACTCAAAGTCCTCCACAATGACTTCCCCCCCGCCTCGCCCATCCCGCGCCAACACTGCTACCCTAAACGACCTCTTCCCCACCGACTCCTCCCTCGCTGCCAGGCGTCTCTCCGTCCCCGCCGCCGTGTCCTACCCCGACATCCCCTTTACATCAGATCCCGCAGACACCCTCCCCGCCCTCTCCTCCGTCGATGTCCTCCCCACAACCACAACCACGCCCATCCCAGCCGGCACCAGGTCCCGCAGCGCCACCCTCGCTACAAAGTCAAAGAAGGGCATGCTCGGCTTCATGTCCGACTTTCTCAACACCTCAAAGCGTCCAGAGATCAGCACCCCCTACGACCCCGTCCATCTCACCCACGTCGGCTTCAACTCCTCCACCGGCGAGTTCACCGGTCTTCCCAAAGAGTGGCAGCAGCTGCTCCAGGAGAGCGGCATATCTAGATTAGAGCAGGAAAAGAACCCCCAGGCCGTCATGGACATCGTCAAGTTTTACCAGGAGGGCCATGGCGATGTGTGGGACAAGATGGGCGCGGTAGAGACAACTCCCTTCCTCGGCCCCCAAAAGACCCTGGCCGACTCTGCCCTCCAGAACTCGGTGCGCAACTCTCTTTATTCCAACCCCTTCCTCTCATCCACCGTCCTATAGCGTCCCGCGCCCCCACCGCCAAAGAAGTCGTTGCCATCTCCCGTCGTCCCGTCCCCAGTCACCCCTTCCGCACCCTCCCCCAGCTCTTACCGCCCCGCACCCGCTCCACCCACCACCCTGCAGCCCTCCCTCGATCGCTCCACCTCCCAGCGCACACCCATCCGCACAAGCAAGCCCCAGGATCTGGGTCGCGCAAACACCACCACTCGGACAGCAAGGCGTCCCCCCAGCGTCGGAGCAGCCCAGGCGCCTCCCCAATCCGGTGCGCCAAAGCCACCTTCTAAACACTCGTCTCGATTATCTCGATCTGATCCCACACTTAAAGGCGCACAAGTCGCTAGAGAAAAGGATCCGAGGGCAGCACACCAAGCGCAACAGCCCAGTCCCGCTGTTGCCAGCTTAGCAAAGACAACCGGAGTGGCCACCCCCCGACGAAGGGAGAGAAAGGACAAGGAGAGCTCTGACGACATCATCCGTCGGCTGCAACAAATATGCACTGATGCCGACCCCACAAAACTATACCGCAATTTGGTAAAGATCGGCCAGGGGTAAGCTATCTCCCCCTCTTCTCCATAGCAGCCCGTCGACGATGTATCATCGCAGCGCTTCCGGTGGCGTGTACACCGCCTATCAAGTCGGAACTAACCTGTCCGTCGCTATTAAGCAGATGGATCTCGACAAGCAGCCCAAGAAGGATCTCATTATCAACGAGATTCTCGTCATGCGTGCCTCGAGACATCCAAACATCGTCAATTACATCGATTCGTTCCTACACAAGAACGACCTCTGGGTCGTCATGGAGTACATGGAGGGTGGTTCGCTGACGGACGTCGTGACCGCTAATTTGATGACCGAGGGACAAATAGCGGCAGTATCCAGGGAAACAGCCCAGGGTCTCGAACACTTGCATAGACACGGCGTCATCCACCGCGATATCAAGAGTGACAACGTGTTGCTGAGCATGAACGGCGACATCAAACTGAGTGCGTACTTGCATCGGGTTTGCCCGGTCGCGACTGATTCATGTAGCCGACTTTGGTTTCTGTGCGCAAATATCTGACCCCAACAACTCAAAACGTACGACCATGGTCGGCACGCCATACTGGATGGCGCCGGAAGTCGTCACTCGCAAAGAGTATGGTCCAAAAGTAGACATATGGAGTCTGGGAATCATGGCTATAGGCAGGTCCGACGTCTGGTGCCTTGCATTCGTCTCATTCCGTTTCCAGAGATGATCGAGGGTGAACCCCCGTATCTCAACCAAAACCCACTGAAAGCCTTGTATCTGATTGCGACAAATGGCACGCCTACCATCGCCAACCCAGAGGCGTTGTCCCCGGTATTCAAGGACTACTTGGCCAAGACGCTGGAGGTCGACGCCGAAAAGCGGCCCACAGCATCCCAGCTTCTCGAAGTGAGTCCATTACCTAGGTCCCGATTGTCCCATGCTCAAGTCGACCCAGCACCCCTTCTTCAAACTGTGCGAGCCCCTCCGGACCTTGTCTCCCCTCATCAAAGCCGCTCGCGAAATCGCAAAATCCAAGTAACTGCGTGCTACTGGCATGGACGATATCTACTTCGTGACGTTACACGTTTCCACTCGTCCTTTTTTTGCATCTACTGTTACATTCTGCATCCGTTTCATTCTTTTGTCCTTGAAATGTCTCCATCCCGAAAAAGAGTCTGGATTTGCGCGCTTTGTACCCCCTATGCCTTATCCCCCCACTTATATCCTCTCGTCTTTGTAATACCTTTTTACATGCTGGTCTCTACCAAGCTGTTTTCATGTGACTCTGATAGACTAGTCTCGAAATGCGCAGTGTGCCGTGCAATTAAACCAATGTGGATGTATTCTTCAATACGTAGAAGTAGCAAAATAGCAATGCGACTTGGCTAACGATACAAATGTTTGTGTAGAAAAAAATGTTTTCTCGTGTCTAGTAATCAGGGCTCCAACCTAGAAATGTTCCTCAGTCAGGGTGGCCTTATCAAGGGTCTTGCTGTTCGACGTACCATGATAGATGGTCGCGAGGTTGACAACATCCGTCGCCTCCGCAATGAGCTCGTTGACCGTGTACTCAACGCTGAGTGACTTGTCCAATTTGCGAGCCACAGAGTTGAGTGCACGGTCCGCTGCCTCGTTGACAGGCGCGCTCGCCGCGGCGTCCTGACCCTGACCCTGACCGAGTCCAAACCGCGAGCCTTCCCGAGAGACACGTCCGGCGGGCTCGTTGGTGCTGTCTTGGATCTTTTTGATCTTGAGTTCGCTCGCGGTCCTGTGACCACGGCGTAAAGTGAGCCTTGCCAACCAAAGAATGAAACGAGGACGAACCAGGAGTGAAGAGGATCGTGCTTGAAGACTTCGAGCACAGTCATGATGACATCCGACCGCTCGCGGAGAACACGCAGCGTTTCCTCGGCACACCGCTGGAACACACCATCAGTGCCCGAATAGCCCATGCCGTCCACCATGTCGCGCGTCATCCGGAATGGGACGCGTTCTGGGACGCGCAGAGACTTGCCCTGGGAGCAACCCACGTGAGATGAACGGCGATCGGCCTGCAGAGCGAGCTTACTTGGTCAAAGGCGATCCCCAGATCGATGTGCACGACCTCCCCCGTCCCATTGTCCATCAGAATGTTGGATACGTGTCGATCACCTAGGCCCAAAACGTGGCCCACGATGGACGTGGTCGCGACGCTCCGTATGTAGTTCAGTCGCATTGCGAACCAGGCGATGGGTGATTTGTGCTTCTCGGTGAAATAGTGCCTCATGACGGGAGCTGTCTTGTCACAGATCTCCTTGTATTGCGCAACCATTGCATCTACCCTGCCTTGGTGACGATCTCGTGTCTGTTTGAGAATAGCGAGGATCTCGGCGTGTTTGGGATCGTTGGGGCGATACCTTGGGGTGTGTGTCAGCCTGATCGATGTAGATTTATGACGTTTACTCACTTAGGATGGCCTATTCCTAGCCATGTCTGGAGTGTAGCCGTATTGCCAACAAACTCCAAAACGCCAGCATGAATTGCAAGAGGTAACACCGTATATCCTCGAACTTTCAGATCCCGCTTCTTGGTCTCCCTGTCACACTCAAGGACGATATTGACCAAATCAAAGACTTGTTCCATGACAGCGTCTTGTCGAAGGTCATCGTTCCCGCCTTTGAACTTGGAGACGGGATCAGTTTCCTTGCGACCTTCGCGCTCGCAAAATGCTCACCAATTGCCTGTATTTTTCACCGTTGGAACCATAACAGACGCTGGTCTTTGGGACGTTGATTCCTCCCGGGGTCGTAAAAGTGGGGTCATAGTGACTGATCCAGACACAGTGGTCGTACTTCAGGGTGGGATCAATGGCTGGATGAGATGTAACCACCGGCACCTGAATATCGCGAAGCCGTCGAATCGTCAGGTTCTCCGGTACATGCAACAAACCCTTGACTTTCTTGATGGCGCGGTTGTCTTTGACGGGGTACTTGGCCCACTCAATAGATGCATCACACACCTGCTCAATCGCTTTCACACGAGCAGAATGACGTGGGTCGCTTAGCAGTCGGTCAAATATGTCAGACGCAGCGCTGGAGCGATCGACTTGAGCCTGCGACAATGTTGGCTCGTGGCGACTAGACAACCTTCTGCTTGATGAAGGCTGTCCGGACTTCTCGGGTCGTATGCAGTAGACTTGGTACAGGTTATGGAAGGGGTGTTCTTGACACATTTGGATGACAAGACCTTGAAGTATCTGTTGGCTTGGTGGCAGTTCGCCTTGTGAAGGCTGGGAAATACGAGCGGAAAGTTGATGAGATAGGAAAACAAATTTCCTCGAGGGTATCCGAGTGATCGCATTCTTCAACGTATCTTGTAATCTGCGATCCTCGAAATTCGCAAACCACAGAGAACAAAGGCGGATAGGCACGTCGTCATCAAAGATGTCCGAGGCGGCGAGACATCGCGAATACATGTCGATGGCAAGGTCGAGGAACGTGACGAGGGCCCCATTGTGTTGTTTGTAAGCTTCTTCATCCTCTGCTAGAACGGCCTTCGCCTTCTTTTGGTCCTCGAAGAGGGCGTGGTACTCGTTTGAGCCTGGGTGAGTTCGGAGGAGTTGGCTTTCTCTCTGTTTGATTTCTTGACTCTTGCGATCCACGTACGTCTTCCATCGCAAGGCATCCTGTGACTTATTGATGACATGGTATTGGTGTTCAGCAAAGAGTGCACATTTATGGAAGACGCTGGCACACGCATCTCCGCGAGTGTCGATCTGCGCAGCAAGTACCGTTGCCGCGTCGAAATATTTATGCTTGATATCCATCGGCTTTTCCAGACAGGCCTCCGCGATCCAAGACCCCTGACACGTTAAAGAATGTTACAGAACGTCGACATGGCCATAATAGAGTACCCACCAAACGCGCCATTGAAAGTGCTCGTTCGATGACCAGCCCAGGGTCATTCGAAGCAGTTTGGCTCTGTCGAGACAGAAGATCCTTCAAGAATTGAACAGCCAGCTTTTGTTCGTTTTGAAGCCATAGGACGTGCGCAAACTCCTGAGATACTTCATGTGTGGAGATTCCCTCAAGACGTCGGGCCTTCACGATGGAATTTAGTGCCACTTGAAGTTTGTTCGATTCTCTTGCTGCGATGGAAAGACGGACAAGGCAGCGCTTTTCGAGTTCCAACAGACTATCGTTGAATGGTGTGATCATGTCTCCGATCCGTTCGCGCTCTTCCTTTCGTCTGGCAGAACGGATCAAGGATGTCCTAGTAGCTAAGATGCGTTCGAGGGTGCTGAATCTGAACTCGACCATAAGCGCGTGGTCAGCCAATCAGCGTCGAATACTCACTCAAACTCGGGATCGATGTTAACCAACGGGGTCACCGACCGGATGTCTACAGACTTGCGACTAAGGTGATCTTGGACGGGTCCTCGTCTCCACTGCGTGAGTTGATTGAGACACATGATATTGCGTGCTATTTCTCGGATCTCCGTGATGTCTTCATTGCCGAGGACTCGCAAGCGTTCCATTGCATCACAAAGGGCAGATTGGATAGTGGTATCGATTACGTGTGGATCCCTTTCGCGGTAGATGGCACGGAGGGCACGGTAAAGGGCGATGTTGGAATCCTGAAAATCTCCGGTATCAGGCAAATCCCAGGTCTCAGTGCGCCACCCCAATTGATAAGACATGGTCGACGAAGCACCGTCTGACTGAAATCCTTTCTGCGAACCCTGGAGAGTGCCAATGGCAAGGCTGTCAAAACCGAATGCATGGAAAGATTGGAGGAGACCGTCTGCGTCAATCGACTCGTGGCTACCAGCTTCGATCGCCGCACCATGGAAGCGAAATGCCTTGTCCCATTGGTGTTCGTGATGGAAACGTTTGATCAAAAAGTGATGGAGATCGGTAGTCTTAATGCCATAGAAGCCGTCGGGCTCGTCGATGTGTCCATATATCTCGAACAGTAAGTGCTCGATGCCATCGGGGGACTCTTTGTTGAGCTGGCCATACTCGAACGCAAGCTCCAGGAATAGTAGTGCGGTAGTATACGATCCGCAACCAACTGCACTTTTCGCCAAGAGGCGGAAGTTGACATCTAACCATTTGTCGTGTGCAAGCCAGTCATTGGAGTCAACAGGGCGGAAGCTACGCAGATGAAGGACGACATCAACCACAGCACGCATACAAGACCGGTTAGGTTCCTCCGCAGCCAGTATTGCAGTGAAGTAGTCCGAAAGAGCCTTCCTCGTGGACGAAGTCGAGGGGATACCTTGTGAGGGCTCCTTTGAAAGTAGGGTGTGGACGAGGATCGGAAGTATTTCTTCTGCGAACTGAACGTTATTCGCAGTGAGGGGAGTAAGCTGAGCATAGAACTTGTCGGAGTTCAGCATGTCGGTCAGAAGAGTTGAAAGAGAGCAAATCCATCGAGGAAAGTCAGTAGGAGGAGCGATGGACTCGAGCTCGGCTATGCTGCGTGTGGGGCGAATCGGCAACACCACCGGGAACTGTTGGAAGAATTCGAGTGGGGCTAGATGTTCTGCGGACCAAGAATGGAAAGCTAGTGTCTCTTCGGACGACGCGGAGACCAGTGATTTAAGAGTAAGATAGGCGAGGTAGACCTCCGAAGGATCGGTCCCATCAAGCATCGCGAGCAGAGTTTGTATCACAGAACGATGAGGCGAAGGGTTCCCTTGCACCTCATCTTGATGACAGGTACTCCTTCGATGTCTGGCGCGCAACGTCTGGGGAAAGGGGTGTTCGCTACCAAAACCATATATACCGCCGGTGTTAGCGACCAGTAGGGATGCAAATGCGTCGATATCGTCCCGCTGTAGACAAGCCTTTGGAGGGATGTAATCCTTGAGACGCCAGAAGTCTGTCATAGCGAACTGGAGTTTGCTGTATGCATGTTGTTCGGCTAACTCGAGCAACCTTCGTACAAGTCGGAACTTGTTCGAGGCTATACGATGGTCGCTTAGAGTGGCAGAAAGACTATCAGCAGTGATATCCTCGACGATGGAGAGGAGGGCCGATGAGGGCTGATGGGACCACGCTGGCAGAGCCTTCAAAACCTGTGTTTTAATTTTTGGATTTTTGCACAGCAGCAATGCCCGCTCGTCAATCCACTGCGAGAGTTCTTGGTTCCGTTTTGGTGCGCTGGAGACAACAGAAGTGGCATGGTCATCGTCCAACAGTGTACAAACACGGATCAAGATATCGGGGAAATATTGATCAAGTTGAATCTCCAGCTGGTAGACAGAGAAACCCCATTCCAGATATGATTGCGCGGCTCGGGTAAGATCTGTTTGCGCTAGCAATGAAGATGCCTTTTGGATAAAGGTATGGAGCAGAGTAGGATCTTTGAATCTTTCGCTTAGAACAGCGACCAAAAGACTGATACCATTCAGCAAGCGGAATTGCTGGTTGACAAATGGTGTGGAATGTAGTTCTGCGAAAATCTGGTGGAGGACATGGTACGATATGGCGGTGACGTGTTCTGCGACTGCCCCTGAAGTGCACCACTGCAAAGATCGCAAAATGGTGCTAGTGCCGAAGCGGGGTAGGTTTGGAGGATGGAATCTGAAGTCATTCAAGTGGCGATATTTGTTCAGCGACATGAAGGTCCGGGAAGCCTCTCGCAGGCCATGAGTACGCAGAACTTCGACGATTACACCATCGTCCGAAAAATCTTGGTCGCCAAGGGAGCGGATGACAGAGGCTGCGATGCTTGCTGCGTTTTGCCGTACACATTGCGTGAAACCTCCGAGGGGGTGAAGGTCGATGCCTTTGGACTTAAAAAGGTCCTCAAGGCGAGTCGCGAGCGTGGAGTCACTAACATGAGTCGTGTCAACGAGCGAAACGAGCTGCAAGCCAATGAGATCTCCGATGCATTCGTGAAGACCGTCTGCAATGTTCTTTTGGGTGGCAGAACAGTGGTTAACAAATAATTGTTGGCCATGTGCAACCGCTTCTTTGCTCCCTCCGGCCTCCATCAGGTTGGCGGGTGTAAATAAGCGAAATGCTGCCTCTGCACATTCTCTTCTGTTCTCGTAGCCAAGTAAATTTGGCGGCAGTCGAAGGATATCGAGGAAGTTCTGTCGAATAGATAGAGCAATTTGGGAAGCATAGGCCTCAAAGAGTTCACTGGGCTTTGATAGTCCGAGGCGCTCGGAAACGCCGCGCAGCACCGCCTGGATGTGTCGGGAATACAATGGGCTGTGGAATGCTGCTTCGAGGAGGTGCCAGTAAGGCCCCCGTCTCACGTATGAGCTAGCAATCATAATGTTTCCCAAGCATAGTGTCCTGGTGAGCATACACTCATACCTGGCAAGTCTGGTTAGGCTACTAATGCTTAACAAGAGTAAGGCGTACTGCGCGAGATCCCTGGGTAATGATTCGCGAACTAGTTGGTAAAAACCGTCCAGATTTTCGTAGTCGTGGATAAGCTCATCATGATTGACAGTAAACAAGCCGGCACAAAGAACTGAGGCACGAAAACGAACGCGAATGTCCTCATCGAGGTTTAGCGTCAATAAAGTATCCAGCGGACGCTTGATTTCAACATCGTGATAGTCGGTGGGCCAGAATGTCTGCGACGGATCTGCTGCGAGGTATCCTGCCAAAAAGCGAACGACCAAGTCACGTATCTTCCAAAACGTGGTCTTCTTCTTGCTCTCCGCCGCCTCCATCATATTGGATATCCATCCACAAAGGACTTGCACATGTTCACCAATGGGGGATGCGACAGCCTCTTTCGCTATCCAGATATGCAGAGACGACTTCAGCAGGTCGACAACCAGGAGATGAAATTGATTGCTGATCGCGTGAGAGTATCTCCGAAGGAGATCGGCACATTTGACCAGCAAGTTATCCAAGACATCGAGGCTGAGGGTGAGCAGTCTCCTACGCACAACGATCAGAAGTGGGGGTCCGAGCAACAGGAGCTTCTCTTCGGGACAGTCAACCACCAACTTGATGAGCTCCTTGTCACGTGGTGTTTGTCCGCTTGGACACTGCAAGACAGGAACGGAAGCCAAGAAGACAATGCATATTTCCGCTAAGCTGCGTGTCGCAAGAGACACCGGTGATGTGTGTTCTTCTTGTGGTGTTGTACTTTGGGTGGTCCTGATTGGCCCAAATCCGTCATGTTCTGTTGTTCTGGGATCTTGTCTATCAGTAGACTGATCGGTGAGAGTGCTGAGCAACTGTCTGAGTCTTGCCATGATCGTGCCAAAAATGTTTTGAACCTAGGGGCAAACAACGTTCATAAAGACCACAAAAAATGAAGCAAGACACACACCTCCGCGTTCTCCCAAAGTAGTAGTTGCAGATGCCGACGCTGGCTATGAGAATGGACGCGGCTCGAGATACGTAACCGCAGGCTACGGAGGATATGGGATTTAATCCCAGACTCCAGACCAGGGTCAATTAGCGCCGTCCATTTGTCATCGGTATCTTCTCGATCCGTACCAACGACCAAGGGCTCAAGAGCCTTTAGGATCAAAAGTCTCTCCTCTGGTGTCCACTTGGCGTCCATTATAAAGGGAGCAAGGAGGACAACTACTTTCCCAGCCGATTGGATGACTCGCCTATTACTATGTGTCCCGTTCAGAGAAAGAAGGAATTCGAACATCAGAGCGGTGATAGCTGCATCGAGGGATTGTCGGACTTTCTCAGCGGTAGGGTGTGTCTTGTTATCCCTAACCATCTCCCATTCAAATACCAGGGACTCCATGGCTTTGATTAGGAATGCAGAAACTCTCCTCTCGCGACCCCTGGGAGGCACAAGTTCTTGATCTGCTCTGGTCGGCGAGGTCTCCATCTCTTGGGTGACGCTTGGGCCTGCCAACGAGCTTCCATGTCGGCAAAACGCGGGAAGTGTCGCATGTAGTACGTAGTCCCGGATGATCCTCGTTTTATGGTGCTCCTCCATGACGTTTACAATATCGCAGTCGGGAAGTACCATGCGGCAGACCGGATCACTGCGTCGTGAACATCCGCACACGCTCTCCAAAAGATCCAGGAAATCACCGATAGTATGTGGTGGCATGCGGGATCGACCGCTGACATCTTTTGCCGACGTGCCAATACGCCAGTTGTCGAGGAGCCAGCTTAGCACCTTTTCCTCTAGCTGCATGCGATATAGTCGGACATCTTGACTGGCTACTCTCAGACACTGAGCGAGAAACATACAAACGGCATCATAGGGAAAGCTCGGCCCCTGGAGATCCAGATCCTTCGCAAGGGACTCGATTTCTGCGAGGACGCGCTGAGGTGTGAGAAGATGCCTCGCATAACCCACGAGAGTGTGCGCGGCATGGCAGGCTGCACGGCATACTACTGGGACGTTTGCACGACGCATGGCATGTGTCCATATGGGGTCCCAGGTAGTGGGTCCGCGCAGACAAGGATCCGAAGCAAGGGTTTCATAGGAAGGAGAGACCGCAGAGGGTTGTATGCCATCGCAATAAGCAATGGCCGCCAGGCAGAGAAATGCCCACGATTGGATGAGTACCTCATCTACAGAAACGAACTGTAGCACAGTAGAGATCACGTCGGTTTGAAGGGAATTGTGGAGTCGATGCCAATGTCGATCAATAAAGAAAAGAAGGATTTGGAGGTGGTAGACCTTGACGCTCATCGTAGATATAGCTCGCAGGGAATAAAGAAGGCCAGAAATAGGATCTTCCCGTTTTGCTCGCTTCCCTTTCAAGGTGCTTCCCTCAGGGGAACCCGTATGCACGGACTCGGAATGTTCAAACAACTGTAAACGCGCATTTAGTGATGTCCTTTCACCAGTGAATAGATCCATTACTTTCTCGGCGCAATCAGCCTGCAACTCCAGCAACGCCCACGCCAACGCCTGGCCGGCATCAAAGTTCCACCCCGCCCGGAAAGTCTGTGCAGCGAATATATCCCGCTCATCGACCCCGTCAGCGCTCACTTGCAACCTGAGCGAGTCGATCGACAAAGCTTCAATACCCCACCGACTGTCCGCTTCACCGATAAGAAGCGTCCAGAGCTTCTGAACGCTGTCTACCCAGCCGTGATTTGGCGCGTCACGAGTTGCCGTCAGGAAGGGGAAGAGTGTCTTGAGAATACCCACTAAGCTTTCCTTGATCCGCTTGTTCTTTGTACCCCATAGTCTTACCAATGCATCCCAAGCGCAGCATGCGAGATCGTCAACCTCCTGCCTACAGTTAAGGGCTACTTGGCCAAGGAACGGCTGTAGCGCAAGAAGGTAGTCATGGTGTAGGGATGTGTCCGTAGGGTAGCGCTCCAGGAAACGTTTCATACGCCAGAACAAGGAAGGTGTGATAGGCACAGGGACCGAGTTATCTGAGTCGTTGGGATCTGGTCTCTCCACTTCGGCGAGGAATGGTGCAGTAGAATGACGGAACAAGAGGGCCAAGAGGGATGCACACTCAATCTGTTCGAGAGACACTGGATGACGGGGTGCGCGGCGATCAGTGGGGTTGTCGGAAGCTGCTCCCGGCATAGGCGTGGAGCTGGGCTCCCTTAGCGGTCGTTTGCGAGGTGACGCAGAGTTACCGTCGTCTGATGGCATGGAGTCACTTTGGTACATTGAGTCGTCGACCGGGACAGAACTTGCTATTTGATCCCTCGTGCGTACCAGGTCACCTTCTATGGGGTCATCCAGGATGATATTAAAACTGATCTCCACGAGTTTGAGCCAGGTATCAACATTGAGGTGGTCCATGTGAGGAGCCCAGGAGAGAAGGACTTTGATTGTTTTGATGTAGTCCAAGGCCACGGGAGTAAACAACTGACCACGATGGACGAGCATTTGAGTGAGGTGGTCAAGAAGAGGTGTCAACGCTTTTTTGCTGAGACAATGGACACTCCGCTCGACCAGCCAGCGTACGGCGGCTGCGGCTTCCGAGAGCCTGCGCTGAGCAGCCGTGCCCGCTGTTCCTGACCTTCCGCTCTTCTTGGCGGCGTCGGCCTTCTCGATCTTGACCGTTGTGAATAGAGCTTGGTAGAGGACCAGCCAGCCACGACCGTCCTCGATGCTGTATACCGCATCTTCACGAGCAAACGCAGAGCGGAGCAGGGCAATGCCCTCCTGGCGCTCTTTTACTTTTTCGCTTTTGAGACGGTCAATAACCGTCTTCAAGTTAGACATTAGAGGGAGGATGAAACACGCGACGCGACTGTGGCGATTAGGGTCGTGTTTGTGCTTGTTTGGTTCACGGGAGTATAAAAATGCGGCCTTGGCTTGCTTGGTCCCTTTACGGCCTCTTTCTGCCCGGACAGCGAAGCTATGTTTCCACCCTGAACCGGTTCTGGTGAAAGGCCAATATCAACCATCATTTCCTCGTCCCATGGCGTGGAAATGGGCAGTTGAGAAGTGCAGATTTTATGCTTTACGGAATCTTGCATGGTTTTGTTCTGTCCTACATACATTAGACTCAAAATTCCAATATTAATGCAACTGGTTTGAAAAAAATCTCACGTGATCGCGTTTGTAGATATACGCGAGAGACGCGACCGCGTCCAGTTCCTCTTACACCCTCTTCCATCTGCGACCGACTATGTCTGGTCCCAAAGCTGCGCTCTCGGGGCTTCGAACCGTCAAGCGAGACTGGTCCACGAGCTCAAAGACGGATTCAGAAGCTTCTCAAAAGTCTCTTGACGCCCGCGCACAGCGCATGCGGGACATTCAAGCCGGTCTAGAACGACGAGAGCAGACTAGCCTTTCTTCCATACTCTCGCAAAACTGCGCCAACGTTGCCACGGTGGACATTCCCAGCGGTAGTAAACGCCCCCCTTCAGCATCTGCTCATGAGCCAACCAAGAAGAAACGAACCTTACCCCCCACTTGGGAGAAAGATGCATACACCTGCTCTTCCAACTTCACGACAACTGCCCGCATACTCTCAACCTATGGAGAGGCCAAGTCCACTGACGTTCTCGGAACAATGGCTGCCACCTCGTCAGCCCAGCCAGCAGGCGTCTTTCTTAGCCAAGAACAAACACAGATTCTTCGACTCGTTGAGTTTGGAGACAGCGTTTTTTACACGGGAAGTGCTGGTATGCAATAGAACCACTTCATTCTTGCGCATACATAGATTTGACTGTGCAGGTACCGGAAAGTCCGTTCTTTTACGCGAGATCATCCGCACACTTCGAAAGAGACATGCCAAGACTCCCGATGCAGTGGCAATCACCGCCTCCACAGGTGCGTCTACACGTAAACTCTAAGTAAATAATCGTAAGGCTTAGTGACACGTTACAGGCATTGCCGCATGCAACATCGGAGGCGTGACCATTCATTCATTTGCAGGGATTGGTATCGGAGAGGGTACTGTTGAAGATCTCGTTTCAAAGATCCGGAGGAATAAAAAGGCTGCCACCCGGTGGGCTCGTACTAAAGTACTCATTATTGATGAAGGTGAGCGCCCCGAGACTTGAAGCGGCTTCACTGTGTAACGAAATCCAGTTTCCATGATAGACGGTGATTTGTTCGACAAGCTGGCGAGAATCGCTGCCATCCTTCGCAAGTCCAAGGATCCATTTGGAGGAATCCAGGTACGCTCCCTCTTCCATCCGTGGCTCCACTCCCATGAGGCAATGAGTAGGTTGTCGTCACCGGAGATTTCTTCCAGCTCCCTCCCGTAGCCAAAGGGATGGCGAAAGTGACGTTCGCTTTCGAGGCTGAGATGTGGAACCAAACGGTCAAATACACATTTAATCTCACAAAGGTTTTTCGACAGAAAGATCAAGGTCAGCGTTTGCCGACAGGGAACCCACCATACTCACGCAACTTTCCAGAATTTGTTGATATGCTTAACGAGATGAGGTTCGGGCAGTTAACGCCACGCTCCATCGCGAAGTTCAAGTCGCTCTGTCGCGAAATCGAATACGGGGACGGTCTTGGACCAACAGAGCTGTGAGAACGATTACTTTGTTGAGGATTTTCACTCATCATATGCTACAGATTTCCGCGTAGAGATGACGTCGACAGATCGAACCAGGGTCGGATGTCGATCCTTAATACGGAACAGAAGGATTTCTTCGCCACTGATGCCGGAACAATCACCGATCCTGCCCAAAGGGAAAAGATGCTCTCAAACTTCATGGCTCCTGGGAAGCTCACTCTACGCGTGGGTGCTCAGGTGATGCTTACCAAAAACATAGACGAATCACTCGTCAACGGAAGTATGGGTAAAGTATTACGATTTGTGAATCCCGCCTTGTATCAAACGGACTACGATGACGTCGATGGAAGTGGGCGGCCCAAGTCGGAGAGGAAAAAGCCCTCGACCAATGACATGTTGGTTCCTCTTGTGGAGTTTTTGTTGCCAAACAAGATGAGGCGAGAGGTTCTGGTCACACCTGAAAACTGGAAAGTCGAGCTTCCCAATGGTGAGATACAAGTCTCAAGAACACAGGTGGGAGGATCCTCTTCCAATTTTTGTTGGGCATATTTCCTGATCGGCTGAAAGCTCCCCTTAATTCTCGCATGGGCTATGAGTATCCACAAGTCTCAGGGACAAACGTTAGAACGTGTCAGAGTTGACCTAGGCAGGGTATTTGAGAAAGGTAAGATCACCTTGAAGTGCTTCCACCATCCCATCCTCACCAGATTTCAGGTCAAGCCTATGTGGCTCTATCCCGTGCGACTTCCTTGGAAGGACTTCAAGTCCTAAACTTTGATGCAAAGAAGGTACCTTGATAAATATGCACTCGTATTACTCACCACTCACTTGCTCTGCCAGGTACAAGCGCATCCCAGGGTTGTCGAGTGGAGCAGAACGTTGCAGACGATTTCGGACCCATGAGGTGTTTGTGACATGCACGCAAAGCTCATCCCACGCACTGGATCCCAGTCAGCTTGCTGTGGATGTTACATACTGATGTATTATTTAGTACAGTAGCTGTTGCCTAGTCTATATTAGTTTTCCTCTCAAGCGCAAAGCATTTGATGTCAACCAATGTCAACTGTAAACAATACGATGTCACTGGCAAATGCTCTTCAAGCCGCCACCTTAAGAATTTGGCTGTAGGCTACCATTTGATCAGTGAGTCTCACCGACCCAGAATGCACAAACGCACTGACAAACGGCCACAGAGTCTGTCATGTATATATCGCCGTCGTTGAGGGGCGGTGACCTTTACGACCGCAAGCATCCGGTCCAACAAGCTCAGGCTCAGATTGACGAGGAGATCATTGCTCGTTACTTGCCTGTCTGTGCTCTTCGCGCGAAGAGGAATGCGCTTTCGCCTGTATCCCGCCTTCCGGATGAGCTGCTCGCAACTGTGTTTATCCTTTACGCTCGCCAGTACCACATCGCCGATTGGGCCAAGGTCAAGAACTTTTCCACTCCTGCTGCGCGAGTTCCTCCCTGGGTCTGGGTTTCCTACGTCTGCCGCCGCTGGCGCATGGTCGCGCTCGGTTGTCCGACCCTATGGACGTACGTTTTCTTCGTCTCGCGCCGGTGGATGA
This sequence comes from Xanthoconium purpureum, assembly GCA_038090075.1. Lineage (NCBI taxonomy): Eukaryota > Fungi > Basidiomycota > Agaricomycetes > Boletales > Boletaceae > Xanthoconium > Xanthoconium purpureum. Next base: position 26,959 of record JBBPMA010000090.1, read on the forward strand.
CGGTGTTGCTCCAACGATCGCAGATGGCGCCACTGCGTGTCAGGATTGACCTCACATACTACAGCACTCGTCGATCGTTACTGTTGGAGATGCTTCTCGAGCACCTTCCGCGTATGGAAGAGTTTCATCTCCGAGGTCTCTCCGCCGATGCGGCGTCCAGTGTCGTCTCCAAGCTTCTTGATCCAGTACCGCTGCTGCAATCATTTCAGCTTGCTGTCCTATCCAACAAGCGGTCTCTCGCATCCTTGGATGCCCCTCCACCCACCCTTCCTGTCCTTTTCAGTCAGGCGACTCCCAAGCTTCGATCGCTGGATCTGTCTAGGCTCGATGTTGCTTGGCACAGTCTCACGCTCTCAGGGGTAACGAGTTTGAGGCTCCTGTCCATGCCTCGGGCCCACGCTATGCAGCAGTTGTCTTCTATTCTTTCTCAGATGCCTCACCTGAGGGATTTGGAGCTGGAGGATATTTTGCCGTGGTTGTCCCCATCCATTCAGGACTCTCATGCGGAGAAAGTCGCGCTGCCTTGTCTATCTAGGCTCTGTATCACGGCAACAGTCCCCGACATGGTTCACTTCTTGTCCTATGTCGACATTCCCCTGGACACCGAGATCCGCCTAAAATGCGTTTTTGGAGGAAATGCAAGTCTACCTCAACTCCTTTCATACATTCAGAAGAGGTTAAGCCTCGAGGACGAGAGGGAGGTGTCCACGCCCAAACAACCTGTTCGTTCCATGAGCATTGATGGTGCCCCACCTGGAACCTTCTTTGTCACTTGCAGCACTTCTGAAGGCGGGTACAAATACCGTGCCCTTAGTCTGAAGGAAAACGTCCCGTATACCACGCGTGCCTTTACGCTCAATCACGATTGGGACAGGGACATCCCTCTGAAAATGGATCTGAAAGACCATTTTTCGACTGCACTGACGCAGCCAATAATGGTTGACGTATTCCATCACCTCTCTTTGGCAAACCTCTCAAGCCTCGCTGTCTACTTTCCAGATGTCGTTGACCTCTCGACTGTTTTTTGGAGGGAACTTTTCAACCTCGCATCCAAACTTCGATTCGTCAAGCTCAGACACACCGCACTGCGCAGTTTCGTTGCCACGCTTGCGCCAGATCATCATGGATGGCGAGGGCAGAATCAAGAACTCGCGGCACGCGCATTGGAGGAGATTGAGCTCGAACAAGTGTCGTTCGCCACTGTATGCGCTGTTGGTGAAGGGGTCGCGATATTCACATGCGACACGACGTTCCAGTGCCTTTGCGATGCACTTGCTCGCCGGAGACACGCGGGATATCCGTTGAAAAGGATCACGATTTTAGACAGCTTGAATGTTGGGACGGATGAACGGGTGGACGAGCTGCGGGGGGTTGTTTACGAGGTAATTTGGGATGGGGTCAGTCACGAGTATCCAGACCCCGAGTCTCCTTGATGCGGATAACCAGGTCGGAAGCCTCCCCCGAGGAGAGTTTATTTTCGATCTCGCCATCTTTTTCTTTCGCGCTACACAAAAAAAATCCCTAGTCCATGCGGCGATATCGTACCGAGAATACATATATTTTTACAAACTGAGCATTCTTGGCCTCATAAATCTTGGTCCGCCCCCCTATGCTATTGAGGATTGAGAGTACTGTGTTCGAGGGAATGGTAAGGTGTCAAAAATTTCGCGATGGAATCAAAATTTCGCGACAGGCAAGATTTTTTGGTGCGATGAGTTAGATATTTTTCATTGGAATAAATGTGCGGATATTCCGCCATAATATCGTACCGAGAATACATATATTTTTACAGACTGAGCATTCTTGGCCTCATGAATCTGGGTCCACCCCCCTATGTTATTGAGGATTGAGGGTACTTTGTGTCCGAGGGAATGGTAAAGTCGCCAGCTTCCACAATGATTTCACCATCCACGGCGCCTCGTCTCCAATGTACACGGCTGAGTTCTGCGTGGTTGAGTAACCACTCTGGATCCACATGTGCAGTTGCCGCCACAGAACGTATGCTGAGCATAACTCGACACACGGATACGACAACTGCGGTCACGATGGGACTGAAAGATTGTATTAGAGCCAATAACTGCGTCATACTGTGCAGACTGTACCTTCCTACGCCTGCCGGAAGGCGCACCTTAGGTAGCCACATCTCGCTTCAGTTGTCGCGGGGATGCAAAATGGCAACACGCACCGAGAGTTGAGATGGTTCCACCATCAACAAGCCCACGACTCCGAACAAGATAGATGCTGACACTCGCGTTAGTATGTACGTTACTCGGGGAGTCGAGAGTGATGTTTACCCATTGCAAACACATACATAAACATGCCCCTGCGGGTGGCAGAAACGAGTAAGAACATGATATATGGAATTCGCTGGAACGCACTCTTTTATAAAGCCCCATAGAAGAGAATCGGTTTGCATTCTAACAGAGCTTGTGAAGAATCGATAGACTTTGAGCGCGAAAAGGATGCTATGAGTCAGCAGTGAAGGCACATATATCCATGCAAATGAGCGTGATGAGGAAATTTGAGGATGGAAGGTAGTAAATTGGATTGAATTCCACTGCAACGCCAGCAGTAAAATACTCGCCACAGCGCCTGCGATGAGAACGGCGACAGCGAGGGTTTTAATTGCTAGGTTGCGAGAGAAAAGGAACCAAACGCGAAGTGTGATGACCGCTAATGATTATGTTAGCTTCTACTGTTTGCCTCCAAAAACAGGACACACATTGACAGAGTATGGTGATTGGTATGACGAAGACGAAGAGCTTGATCAACAATAACCTACTGGTCAATGTTGTACTGAACCATGGTGCTGCGTTCAGGACACATGATATCTGTTGATGCAAGGACGACGACTCACCCCTGACGAGGTTGTAAACATCAGATTACAAGGTTGGAGCTAAAACGACTCACTCGAAAGCTGAAATGATCGACTTTGAAATGAGTGTCAAGAAGAGGGGATCAAGGGCAGTGGCACAGGTGGCTTACCAGAGATCATGAACCTGAGTATATAGATTGTCAGATAGGAGACATGGCATGCACTGCACTGGTGCACTCACGATGCGAACCCGAGGCTCATGTATCTGATCTGTGGCGAGGGTGAGTAGAAGGAGAACAAAATACGGAGTGCACTCTTACAAGGAGGTAGAGAACCGTGGAGAGAGACCATGAACGAGTCCAGAAGTATTCGAACTTGGGGAGCAACATTCGTGAGGTGAGAGAGACGAGGGCTGCTTTTGAAAGATGCACCTCTTCGCCGAAGCAAATTATGTAATCATAGATTAGAAGGGTGCCAAAGGCGTAGCTTAATTCGTGAGACTCGATGAATGCAACTTGAAGTGTAATGAGGGTGTCGAGGGTGTACATGGATGATAGGAGGGACTGGAAAGCAGCGAGAGCATGGCCAGCGTCATTTATACAGCATATTGTAACAGCGATGGCAGGGTGGAGTGGCGACAGAGGTGATAATCAGTTTTGATTGTTCGGATGGGGCAATGACTTGGTGACAATCAAATGCTGTGTACTAATAATCTTCGGAGGGCTTCGGTCATTTTGCACGTGAATATCCTCCAATCAAACTATGAACAGACTCGCCCGTCGCTTCATGCATCGCCCACCACACTGGAAATCCCTTGCGCCTCCAATCCCAAACTTGGTCCACCAGCCATCCTCACTCCCACCCCTCCCTGTCCCCGCCCTCCCCGTTACCATACAGAGACTCAAGGATTCCTTGCGCCCGCTCGCCCGTTCCACCAACGAGTTCGCCTCCGTATGCAGCAAGATCGACGAATTCACCCGCCCAGACGGTCCCGGTCCCGTTCTCCAGCAGTTGCTCCTCCAGCGCAGGAGTGAGAAAGACCATTGGCTGGAGGAGTGGTGGGACGACTCGGGGTATCTCGCGTACAGGGACTCTGTCAGATCCCGGCTCTCTCTCTCATCTCGTTTCTCTCACATTCATCCCCCAGGTCGTGGTCAATGTATCATATTACTGTGAGCATACCCTCCACCTACTTAGCTCCGTCATCATTCCCTCTATAGATGGTTTCAATCCACAGCCTCTGCATCTTCCACAGACACCCGCCGCTCGTGCTGCCGGCATCACTCGCGGCGCCATGTTGTTCAGGCAGAGCCTTCGCTCAGGCAAACTAGCTCCTGATACCATCAAGGACACTCAACTCTGTATGGACACTTATCGGTCCGTCTCTTCCCCACCTTTTCACCTCGTTATTCATGCGCCAACTCAGTTGGATGTTCGACTGTTCCCGTGTACCGGGCACACAAGGGCTCGACTGGAGTGTCTCTTACGCCGCTAGCCCGAATCCTCACGACGACCTCGGCCATGTCATCGTCATACGCAAGAACCGCTTTTGGAAGATAAAGGCTCAAGTCGAGGGCGAGGCTCTCGGCATGGGCGACTTGATCAGGTACGGTTTGTCTTCTAGAGATAGCTGTATTCTCCAAATCGAGCACGTCATCTCTCGCAAAGTTTGATCATTCTCGTTCCCTGCTCGTAACACTCATATATGCACGACAGCCAATTTCAATATATATATGACCACAGTACGGATGAATACCCTGCGATCGGCGCATTGACCGCTAACAATAGAGATGTATGGGCAAAGGTGCGTCCTGCAGGCATTCTTTTTGTCCCTAGCAATCTTGTACCAAGCATTTGGGTTTTCTAACATGAACTCAGAACTTTGCACGTCTATCCTCCATTCCACGGAACGCATCTATCCTGCGCGAGATTCATTCATCAGCTTTTGTGGTGTCTTTAGATGACTCGACACCACCTCCACAAAACGATGTGGATGTTTCGAGGGCGCTGTGGCATGGGACACTCGCGGTGAGTGACCTTTGATGGCTGAGGACTCTACCCTCTGAACACGAAACGCTACTCATACAATTCCCTTGCTAGTCACCTACAAATTCAACCGGCGTCTCACGAGCCCTCTCCTCGCGCTATGTCGATAAACCCCTCCAATTCATAGTCTTTGATAACAGCGTCGCAGGGTTGATGGGGGAACATAGCGTCATGGATGGTACTCCCACTGTTCGCATATGCGACAAGCTACTGGGATTCTTAGCGGACCCCAAGTCGGATTTTCAGTTGTCGCCCTCAGCCTCGATCATCGCAACCCCAGAACCCTTGGACTTTGACCTGACGTCCATTCCTGAAATTCATGAAGCAATATCAGAATCTCAACGGTTCCTGCACGACCTTGCTTCCTCACAGTCTCTTTCTTTCCTCAGGACGAACTACGGGAAAGCAGCAATCAAGTCATTCGGCGTAGGCCCCGACGGTTGGGCTCAGATGATCGTACAAGTTGCATATGCTAGGCTTGCGGAACGGTTCGGTGGCGAAAATGGACGAGTCACGCCGTGGCCAGTGGCTACATATGAAGCTGCTACGACCAGGAAGTTCTACAAGGGACGCACCGAAACCATTAGGGTAGTGAGTGATGAATGTGTCGCGTTCGTGCGCGCGATGTTGGGACAGTCAGGTGAGTTGCGACAGGGTTTCTGGCTGAGACGAACATTCGGTGATTGATAATGGATGTAGCGACGAAGAACGAGAAAGTGCGATTGCTGAGAGACGCAGTCAAGAAACACACGCAACTTGCCTTAGAAGCCACCGTAGGCGAGGGTGTTGACAGACACATGCTAGGTTCGTTCCTCACTTGTCCCACTGGTACGTCAACTCAATGTGTCTCGCGCATCAGGTCTTCGCCTCTCCAAACCCTCCTCCATGCCTGCACCAGCACTATTCACGGACCCACTCTACGCCCGCTCCTCACATTGGACACTGTCTACCAGTGCCATATTTAGTAGCCACTTCGGAGCGTATGGATGGGGTGAAGTTGTTCCCGACGGGTTTGGAGTTGCCTACGTGACAGGATTTGATGGTGTGTCCACTTGGCCTCATCGTCGACAACAAGATGCTCACGTGAGCATGTCCAGAGTACCTACAGTACACAATTACCTCTCGCGCCGAAATGCCCAATGCAGAGTTTGCAGAGGAGATCAGGAAAGCGGCCAAGGAGCTTTACGAGCTTTTCGCTAGCTCTGACCCTGCGTCCAAGTTGAGTGGTAATAGGCACAGGTCGGAGGTGAACAGCAACTCGAGACTTTGATGGCGTCGGACGTCTGAGTGGTGTCATTGAACGAGCCTGTTAGGACACTTGTATAGAACAGAAATGAAAGGCTAGGTTCTAATTCACTATGACACGATGTTGGCAAGGCCAACTGTCGCAGCATGGAACTGTATGAACATGAATTGCAATAAAGCGCAACCGTATTCTGATGTAAGACCTTACGCCTGAAGATGTGCGATTACATTGAAATGATAAACGAGAAGAGCGAGGAACAACAATATAGAATGAACACGGGGAGTGACACATTTTCTTGCGAGCGAAATCATTCGTCTTCTTCTTCTTCAACGACTACTTTGGATTTCTTTGCCCGGGATGCTGTAGCCCTCGGCTTTTTGGCGGTAGCAGCCTGCTTCGTCGATGCGGAGCGCTACAACACATCAGACCATGAAAAAAGGGCAGTTACAACGTGCAAACCTTTCTCTTCTTGCTAGCAGACGAGTCTGCTTCTTCATCCTCTTCGTCTTCCACCTCAGCAATTTCGTCTGCAAAATCCTCGGCTGAAGCTTCGGAGTCGTCCTAAAGGGTGGGAAGCAAAATCAGAATGGCATGCGCCCCCGAGAGACCATGGTATCCTGACCTTGGGAGCTTTCTTTTTGGCAGGAGCCTTCTTGGCAGCGGCTTGCCGTCGAGTTGCCCCTTTTCGTTTCTCCGCATCTTCCTCCCCTTCGTGTTTCTAGAAGAGACATGAAGGCAGCACTCAAAGATGAGTTGTGGCGCGGACCTTCGCGCGTGGCTTTTTAGCAGGGGCACGCTTGGGTTTCTCTTCGACCTCGTCTTCAACTTCTTCTTCGCCTTCGGTTTCCTCGTCAACCTTCTTTGGCTTGGCTGCACGTTTCTTCTTTGGTTTTTCTTCTTCGTCACCCTCAGGTTCGGCCTTTTTCTTGGCAGGGGCGCGCTTCTTCTTGGGCTTTTCCTCCTCGTCTTCTCCTTCTGGCTTTCGTGCAGACGGAGGGATGTCTTCGTCAGCGACATGCTCTTCCTCCCATGCACGTCGCACGCGCTCTTGATCTTCGTCTTTGAGGTCCTCGAACCCGTCGAGCTCCTCAGGACTAGAAAACTTGGCCTTCATATTGGTTATGATCTTGGCGGTAGTACATCCCCAGTGGCGCCATGCACTGCAGAACGACGAGGAAACAGCATGGATCAGAATGGGCCACCGGAGAGGGGCCGAAACGTACAAGCTGGTGTTACCCCTGAAGTCGACGACGGAGCCGAGCCGCAGGATACCTTTAGGTATGGGGGTTCCTAGAAACACCATGCATCTCGAGTTTATATATGCATGTTACATTCTCTTACCTGCGCAAGGCTTAGCGCCTTCGAGGAGAAAAAAATCAGCGTCTGGCGTGATTGTGGTAACCAGGGCGAGTTGGAACCCACCTTTGCATTTTGCACGAGCAGAGCCCGCGTATTCGAGGCGATAACCACCCTTTTTGGTCGGTCCCTCGTTGTCAGACATCAGTTATAGATGCGGTTGGGTCTTGGATGGAGGTGTGGATGAAAGGGAAACAGATGGGGGTGGTTCATCTCGACGCGATGGTTTTGTTGAACCGCCCTGTACCTTCAAAGTCCGACCTCCAGGTTGGCTGACAGCGCACGGACCTCCTTTTATCGTGCTCGCTCATGCGTTGGCCGAATTTTTTATAAGTTTCTGGAGATCACGGTCGGAATTAAGTCACGACCTCGGACATGGTTTATTTGTCCAAATAATGGTGAGGAGGCTGCTCAGAGGCTACTATGCTTCTCCACCGTGAAGCCACAGCAACAACGCCAATCCACATTCAGTCTATCACTATACAATACGTCGTGTCCGAAATAAACAGCTAATTTACAAGCATAAGAATGTATGTCTGGTGGCCATCCCATCACCTTTCTAGATTCGAACCCCCTCATCATTCGTGAAATCATACATGTGCATTCCACCCCCAGAATCACCGCTGTGAAAAGAATCAGAGGTGTGCCATCGTGCAGGCCCCGAGACGTACATTACTAGTGGGAGTTCCCCCTCCTGCCGATCCCCGACAGAAAAGTGGGCGACGTCAAAGTCCGTCCTCCCAATAACCGCGCCTTGAACGTCGTTCGTGCATCCTAGTGCCGGCTCCCACAACCGTACGCAGCCTTGCAGAGAAGTTAGCCCTCGTCTGATTTCACCGAATCTAATGAATAAGGGACCTACCATCATTACCCCCACTCATAATTCCGATCCTTTCCCTGCCTTGTACCCAACCGGCGGCAACAATGCCATAACCTCCACCACCCACTGCATCCGAATCATTGTGTTCGAACCGGCAGAGTGGCCCACGCGATAGCGCACGCACGTCGTAGACATGGAGTTGATTGTCACTCCGCGCGACAGCGAGGAGACGTCCGTCAGGTGAAAACGAAGCTTTATTCACCTCTTCCGAATCACCTGGTCCCTGATTGGAATTTACAAACGGTCGTACTTGAAACTTCTCGAGCTCTTCCGTTGCGCGCGCTTCTTGTTCTTTGCGGCGAACATCATAAAGGCGGACGGGATGTGTGTTGTCCTTGCCTGACGTGAACAACACAAGTGTTTCCCCATCTGGACTTAAAGCAGCAGCGTCTCCAGATTCTGTAGCATCAAACCGGACCCATTGAACCCCTTTGTCAGCATCAAAAGCATGGTGGTAGCCACTGTCGTCGTTTCTCTCCGTCGGTTCAGAAGACGTGAATAATAGCTTGTTAGAAGCCCCTTGTCCCCAGAGAGTAGAGCCAGCAGCGTGGCCGGAACCTCTCGGCGCTACATGAAGCTTTCTGGATGGCAAAGGGTCATCTATCATGTCCTCGAAGAGGTCCTGGGAATACAGCCGGACGGTACTGCAGGTCTTCCGTTGAGGTGTGAAAGGATGAAGCGCACTATACTACACACCCGTCCTGACACGAAATTGCCAGTGCCGAACCATCGGGAGCATACACCAAATCTTGCGGTCTGGAATTGAGTCGGACTGTATTCAAGCGAGGGAAGTACGAGAATGAGAACGACGAATGCTCAGGAGCTGACTCACTTCCACGGATGGCGTTCAGACCCCATTGTTCATTATTATCATCGGGGTCAAGTATCTCCCACGCTTGAACGACGAGATCGTAACCCGAGGACAGAAATTGCCTTGAGCTAGTGACGTTGTAAGGTGATATATATACGAATGATCACATGTAGCTCACTCGTGGGGATTAAACGCAACATCATCGACACTATAGTACTTCATCACCAGACCTGTCATAGCTTGCGACGTTGGCAAAATCCTTGCGAATTCTAAGCGGACGACTACTCACCACGAGGGGTCTCGCGTGGGTGACAGTGCGCCGGTGCCACATGTACTAGTTTAACATTCTCACTCCAGTACAGCGTGGAGTATTATAGGACCTTACCTCGGCCATGGCGATAGACGACCAACGAACCTGGTTTATTCTCCGGAGGGGGAGGAGGTTGATCTGCGGCGCATGTGGTGCCGTTGAGTCCGCGACCTGGATACTTGTATTGGGTACTGACCGTCGTCGTCATCAACATCTATACCACCCTCCACTACGGCGGAAAGCACCACGATACCTTGCTTCTGAATGATTTTATTGACGGCTATGTGACCGATGTTAGCTAGACACCAAGCCCAATCATGTGCACAACACTTGCATCCAGATGTCAGGTGGGGATACTTTGCAGTCAACTCGAGTTTCTTGTACCCATGTTCGCAATACAGACTTGGTGGACGACGGGGCGAGAGGCACTCTTGTCTCCGTGCGTGATAAAATGGTTTTGGAAACCTGGTGATGCCGTGTCTAGCTATCTAGGATATGCTGCATAAGACGTAGTCGAAACAAATCGAGCGAGCAGTTGTGTGCTCACTGCTCCCCATGGGCCCGCAGAAAACCAGTCGACTGAAACACGACGATGATCGATAGCCGGTTTTTTTCGAGGAACGCGGAAGGGAGGCAAGGGCGATGGTTTGGACATATTGATATCGGAGTCGTGCATCGGCGTCAAATCTTCCGCTTTGTTGCTTTCCGGTAAGGGGAGCCACTGTAACAAAACAAGTCCGTGAGCACTCTGACTCGAAGGCTACGACGCGCCACATTACATTCGCTTCGTTTGAAATATCCAGCGAGGCCAAGAAATTTAAGCAGTCGTCGTCGTCGTCAACATCGGAATGACCTTGAACGGACGGGCTGGGAGAACGGAGCTCAGCACGGGAGAATTCGGCCTCTAGTTTCGGTATCTCGCTAGCGTCGGCGGATGCGTCATTTGCGTCATGTGGTGGTTCAGACTGTTCGTCCACTTTTTGTCTCTGGGATATGATTTGGCGGCCAAGCACGTGGAGGGGTAGGATGACGCACCTTGGCAGGCCAGTTTTCGGGCTCGCTGTCTGAGGAGATCTCGATCACTTCTGTGACACGTTGGCGTTCCTTGCGCTTTAATTCGTTGTGGTTGTTCACAGCATTCAGAGCCATTTTCATGGCGTCAGTTGCGCGTTTCTTGTTTGGGTGGGCGTCGAGGAGCGCTGTCCGCAGTGCCAATTCCTATTGGTAGCGGCGTGTCAGATCTGTCACGCTGTGGTGCTGCACCGAACGGACGGACCGATTGCGTGATACGTTGGAGCTCGGTGCAGTGGTGCATTGTCGAGCGGGGACGCGGAGAGGGTACGTCTGTCAGGGACTGCAAGGGAGAGTCGGGGACGTACACTGGGTCGTCGGTGTCGGAGTCGAGGAGAGAGATTGTGACTGGTCCGCGGGTGCGTTTCTTTGGACGGGGTGAGGGTGGGCGGTCTATACGGATACAGTGACGCACGCCTGTACAGAATATGTCCAAGTCGTCGACATCAATGACCTCGCGCTCTTTGGACGGGCCCGACATAGGAGAGGTGGGAAACACTCTCGTCACGTGTGACGCTCTTTGTCCCGTCCAACCATGGGTCAATCATCCTCAACGTCAACGTCGACGGGCTGTCCAGTGCAACATGCACAGTCCAGGGGATGCCCCGTCGACCACTCGCTCAACCCGCTCAACCAAATGCCCGCCCTTCCCCAGTCGCCACTCGACAACTCGGAGCAGCTCCCTACTCAGCGCAGTCTCTCCTCCATACCACGCCCCGTCGACGGCGCAAAGAAAGAGACCTGGGAGTATCCCTCGCCCCAGCAGTTCTATAATGCACTAGTGAGAAAGGGTTGGGAGACGCCCGTAGAGCATGTAGAGACAATGGTTGACATCCACAATTTCTTGAACGAGCGCGCTTGGACCGAAGTGCTCAAGTGGGAGAAGCGCATCGCTCAGTAGGGCATGTCTCCGTTTTCCAGGTGTCACGACTGATCAATCACCGCCAGGCCGGGAGACAAAGAGCCATATCTGGCCAGGTTCCAAGGACGTCCCGGGCAGACGTCTCCGAAAGCGCGGTTCTGGATGTTTGCTGGATGGCTACTTCCCTCTCGGTTCAGGTATGTCTCTGCACCGTCCGACAGCATACATTGACCCGGGTCACAGTGCCGAGCCCCCGTTTGACCGACACGACTGGATTGTTCGGAGACCACGGACGGGGGAAGAAGTACGGTACGTGATCGACTACTACTCTGCTCCACCTATGTCGGACGGGGAACCCGTCTTTTCGCTGGACGTCCGACCCGCACTGGACAGCGTGCAGAGCGTCAAGGAGCGGGTCGTTGTCGGTACGAGCGAGATTTGGGAGGAGCTCAGTGAGCGTGCGTGGGGACGGAGGTCGTGATAAATCATAGTATACATAGATAGATCGGCTGCTAATACATAGAGCTCGTCGTCGCCATCGCCGAGTTCCAAAACCGGGCACTGCATTGTCGCGCGTTTTCCAAGCGAACTAAGCGCATCATCTCTTGACAAGCAACACAGCGCTCGATCGTCGTGAGCCCAACCCGCCCAGCGACAACGACGCCGAGCAGTTTTCACCACTGTCACTCACGATGGAGCGGCCAGCTGGCCCCCGTCAACCCGACAAGCGCAACGAGGCGTACGAGTCCATCTTTGGCCGTCCGTCGGCCACGCACCACCAGGCGGGGGCGAGTCCATACCATGCCCAGCCCGTCCAGAATGCGTCGTATCACCCGCCCGTGAATCAGTTCTCCCCGCAGTACAGTTACTACCCGGCCACGATCAACAGACGCACTTCCCACCCATCTGGCATCGCTCCCCAGCCCACCCAGTACTACCACAATCCCTCCTACTCTCCCCAATCCCAGCCCCATCTCCCCGTACCCCACCACTACCAGCAACCACATAACTTTTCTCTCCGTCCCCGTACTCTCTCTCCTCCCACCCCTCATGCCCGCGCACCCTCCGTCGTCAGTGCACCCATCGCATCCGCCATCATCCCCCCGAAACCGGAAGATCCCCCAGATGCCGCACTCGAGGCTCTCACTGGATCCGGTCTCACCCCTGCTCAGGCTTATCAAGCCCAGATATACCGCATCGACCCTCCTCCGCAGAATGGCGCTTCATCCTGTCCCTCCGATGACGTGCCCCGTCTCGACCTTATCGACCCTGATATCGGTCGTCTCACCATAGACTTTGCCACGGACGAACAGTCTACGGGTGATCCCGACAGCGAGTTGCCATGGGCTCACACTTCAGAACACACACGTGGGTTGCTCTGTTCCATATCTGGTCGGTGTGCTGCACGATGCACTAATTCGTGCCCTCCTTCTAGCCATCACACCCTTCCCTCAAGTCCTCCACGCGCAGCAGCCCCAAAATCACCAGTCGAGTCCCCTCTCCGTAAAGTCCGACATCGTTGCGTCTTCTCGCCCTCATCACCTCCAGCTCGATACTGCCCTCATGCCTGGCTCGCGTTCATCCCTCGGTAATTCTTCTTCCGCTCCATCTACCCTTGTCGACCATTTCCTTGGTCCAACAAGCACATCGCGACGCTCCTCGGATTCCACCCGCACTGTGCCTGGCCCTCTGTTCCGTCGCGACCACCCCGCAGACAGATCCTTATCCGTGTCTTCTACCTCAAACTCGATGCGCACTGTGTTGGACGCTCGTTCACGTCCCTCCATACCTCGGCCTCTACAAGGGGGTCGAAATTCCCCCACCACCTCCACAAAAGCTCCCACCACACGAGGTCGCTCTCCCGTCATTTATCCTGCCTTGCTGTCCAGAGTAGCAGAGGCCTTCAAAGAGCGCATCATCCTCGCAGACCGCGTCAAAGATGGCCTCACATACAAAGATGCGTTCGATGGACGGGAAGCAGTGGACAAGATCGCATATATTATCAAAACCACGGATCGAAACTTGGCCCTGCTTCTAGGGCGGGCCCTGGATGCACAAAAATTCTTCCATGATGTCACGTATGACCATCGCCTGCGGGACAGTGCGGCAGAGCTCTACCAATTTAGAACTAAGTTGAGTCCCTTCGTCAGCGGGGAGCTCGCTACCGCCCATGCGGACCTTGATAATGATGACGCAGAGGGCAAGTCTCCTGTGCAAGGCAAGTCGGATGGTAGGGGGGTATCAATGATCTCTACGGGGCACGGCTCAAGTGACTCCCACGAGAAAGACTCGTCGCCGGTGACGGGCGCACCCGAACCCGCAGGGTCGCCAGGCACAGAATCAAATGACGAAATTCCCCTTCCCTCTGGTATCTTCACTCTTTTGACCGATTGTTATTCCCCTACGTGCACAAGGGACCAACTATGTTACAGCATTGCGTGTCCGAGGCGATTAGAACAGCAGGCAAGATTGAACATGAAACCTCAGCCAGGGCTCAAGAAACAGATCTCACGGGAAAGCCTAGGCGACCTTGTGGTGAGTACTGCGACAGTGGGTTGTCGAGTATTGTTGACGGAGCCCTCTCGCAGGAACCTGGAACTCTTTGGATACATTCGGTGCCACAAGAAGTGGTGAACAGTGTGTCAGACACAGAGAAAAAACGACAAGAGGCTATCAACGAAGTGATCTACACAGAGCGCGACTTCGTGCGGGACATGGAGTACCTTCGAGATGTATGCCTCGTTGCTTTGTCTCTCGCTTTTTGTCTTCATGTATCAACTTCCCACAGGTCTGGGTGAACAAGCTCAAAGACAGCGACATTATCCCTGCAGACCGCCGTACCGATTTCATCCAACAAGTCTTTTGGAATATACAAGAGATTATCGCCGTCAACACCCGCCTTCGCGATGCCCTCAATAAACGTCAAAAATCGTACGCTGTTGTCGAGCGTATTGGCGATATATTGCTCGAAGCAGTACCTCATATCGGCCCGTTCGTATCATACGGTGCTCATCAGCTATACGGAAAGTACGAGTTCGAAAAGGAAAAAAGTTCTAATCCGGCCTTTGCAGCGTTCGTTGAGGTACGACACATGGTGTAATCCTGACATTACGTCGTTCACGACAGTATACCTGCAGACTACGGAACGACTTCCTGAATCTCGCAAACTCGAACTGAATGGCTACCTCACCAAGCCAACGACTCGTCTTGCGCGGTACCCGCTGCTATTGGAAGCTGTTATCAAACATACGCCCGAAGACAACCCCGACAAGCAAACTCTTGCGCAAGCTGTCACCATGATCAGGGAGTTCCTTGCCAAGGTGAACGTGGAAACCGGAAAAACCGAAAACCGGTTCAACTTGCTACAACTCGATCAGCAGCTGGTGTATCGACCTGGAGAGCAAGTGGTTCGCGTCTGTTTTATCTCCCTGCATTGCGTCCTTCTGAGGTTTTTGTATGGTCTAGGACTTGAAGTTACAGGACCCTTGCCGGGAGCTTGTTTATAGAGGCTCGTTGAACAAACGCGGGGGTTCTCAAGGAGACAGCGGGGATTTGTTAGTCTATCTCTTCGATCATGCGTTGCTCATGGTCAAGCAGAAGTCCAAACATGAACAATACAAAGTTTATCGACGCGTGAGTTCTCCCAGTAATGATTTTTTCCCGCTTTGATAACCCGTAAATCGTTCGACTGCACAGCCCATTCCTTTGGAACTCCTCTTCATTTCCGCCCAAAGCAAGGAGGTCACGAAGAGAGTCTCGGACCGCGGTGCGCCCTACCCGCCTCAGATCCCAATCAAGGTCGATGGCAAAGGCGACTTCTCGATCACATTTGTTCACCTTGGACGAAAGTTTTATCAAATAACATTATGGGCGAGCACTTTTGTGAGCCATCGCAAATGGGTAGACACTATAACAAAACAGCAAGATTCACTAAGAGAACGGAGCATGGCCTTTGACACAACCACCGTTTCCGAAGGTTTCTTCTTGGGTACTAATAGAGTAAATTGTGCAGCCCCCTTCGGTGAGTCGGAGTGCAAAAGTCAAGGTCGAGCTAACAGCCAAATAGCGAATGGGAGACGGATAGCCTTTGGAACAGATGATGGAGTCTACCTATCAGACCTGAGGGAATCTAACAGAGATCCCATTAAAGTATTGGCATTACTGGACGTCTCGCAGGTCGATGTTCTCGAAGAATACCAGCTTCTCATCGTACTCTCAGGTACGTTTATCACTGTGTCGGTTGTTCATAGCTCATGCATGTCGTTACAGAACGACAAGTGGTTACTTTTCCTTTGGAAGCCCTTGATCCCATGGACCCGCTGGCTGGTCTCAAGCGTGCAAAGCGTATATCCTCGCACACATCGTTTTTCAAAGCTGGTATCTGTCTTGGGAAAACTCTTGTTTGCGTTGTAAAGTCGAGTCCACTCTCCAGCACAATCAAGACCCTTGAGCCCATTGACCAGAACATACGCGGACGGAGTAAACCGACGTTCCGCAAGTTGTTGCAGGGAGGAAATGACACGCTTAAGCTTTTCAGAGTATGTCTTCCGTGTTTCCCTCTTTTTTTACCTGTTGACAGGCTAGCCAGGAGTTCTACATTCCCGTCGAATCCAGCTCGATACATTTTCTGAAAACGAGACTTTGTGTGGGTTGTTCGAAGGGTTTTGAGATTGTTGATCTCGAGAGTTTGGATACCCAAAGTTTGTTGGACCCAGCTGATTCGTCACTCGACTTTGTGAGGAAGCGGGAGAACTTGCGTCCGATGGCCATCTACCGGATCGACAATGAGTTCCTGCTATGCTATGACGGTGAGAGCAAGAGTTAAGAGAGCTACTGTTGGTGCTTACTCCAGGTGGTCGAAGAATTTGCCTTCTATGTCAACAGGAGCGGTTGGCGGTCACGGCCGAATTTCATGGTTCATTGGGAAGGGTCACCAACTGGGTTTGGTGAGTACAGCAGGAGATAGTCTGACATTTATTTTCCGGGCCTGACACGACATTCCTTAGCAATGAGGTATCCGTATGTCCTGGCGTTTGAGTCCACGTTTGTGGAGATTCGACATGTCGAAACGGGTCTCATATCTCAAGTCATCCAAGGAAACAACCTTCGCCTGCTTTTCGCAGAAACCCCGCCATCAGGGACATCGACAACAAATCCACACAACGCGTACTA
>JBBPMA010000091.1:0-46528 GCA_038090075.1 Xanthoconium purpureum
CCTGGTGTCGAGTCCCTCTCTTGCACGGGCATGGCTACGATTTGCAATATGGGTGCTGAGATTGGTGCTACTACCTCACTCTTCCCCTTCAACCACCGCATGGTCGACTACTTGAACGCAACCAAACGCTCGGAAATCGCCCAATACGCCCAGCGCTTCTCCCACAACCTCCAGGCCGATGAGGGCGCCGAGTACGACCAGGTCATTGAAATCGTATGTGTTCGTTTTCATCGTCTAGCTGGCTTTCTGACAATTCCGGAATAGAACTTGTCCGAGCTTGAGCCCCACATCAACGGTCCCTTCACCCCCGACCTTGCCACCCCTCTCTCCAAGTTTGCCCAGGAAGTCAAGAAGAACAACTGGCCCCAAGAACTCAAGGTCGCTCTCATTGGCTCCTGCACCAACTCTTCATACGAAGACATGTCCCGCTCTGCTTCGATTGCCAAGGAAGCTGCCGCACACGGTCTTCAGGCCAAGAGCAAGTTCACCATCACCCCTGGTTCCGAACAAATTCGTGCTACTATCGAGCGTGACGGTCAAATGGCTGCCTTCGAAAACGTCGGCGGTCTTGTTCTTGCGAACGCCTGTGGTCCCTGTATTGGTCAATGGGACAGACAGGATGTCAAGAAGGGAGAGGTCAACTCGAGTGAGTCGCCTCTTTCGGTTATCAGGGAACTGTTCTGACTTTATCTAGTCATCACTTCTTACAACCGCAACTTCACTGGTCGCAACGATGCTAACCCTGCCACGCACGCTTTCGTCGCCTCCCCCGACGTCGTGACTGCAATGGCCTTTGCTGGTGACCTCACCTTCAATCCCGTTACCGACACTCTCACCGGCGCTGATGGCAAACCCTTCAAGTTCTCGGACCCCTCTGGCAACGAGCTTCCTCCCCGTGGCTATGACCCTGGTCAGGACACCTTCCAGCCTCCCCCTGAAGACCGTGCCGCTGTTGCCGTCGCTGTCAGCCCCACCAGCGACCGTCTTCAACTTCTCCAGCCCTTCAAGCCTTGGGACGGCAAGACTCCCACTGACCTTCCTGTTTTGATCAAAGTCAAGGGCAAGTGCAGTAAGTGGACAATTTCCGTGACCTGATTGTAAATTCAATCAATGCTTGTTAGCAACGGACCACATTAGCGCTGGCGGACCTTGGCTTAAGTACCGTGGACATCTCCAGAACATCTCCCGTGAGTGGCGATGTCTCGAACAGGATCCGTCTCACCCCACCCATAGAGAACTGCTTGATTGGTGCCATCAACGCTGAGAACGGCGAGGCCAACAAGGTCAAGAACTTGACGACTGGTGAATACGACGGTGTCCCGCAAACTGGTGCCTACTACCGCGACCATGGCCTCAAGTGGGTCGTCATTGGCGACCACAACTACGGTGAAGGGTCCTCCCGTGAACACGCTGCCCTCGAGCCTCGTTACCTTGGTGGTCTTGCAATCATTGTCCGCTCCTTCGCTCGTATCCACGAGACCAACTTGAAGAAGCAGGGTATGCTCGCGCTGACGTTTGCCAACCCTGAGGACTATGACAAGGTCCAACCCCACGACAAGGTGGACATTCTCGGTCTCGAGTCGTTTGCTCCCGGCAAGAACTTGACGCTCGTTGCCAAACACGTTGACGGTACCAAGGATGTCAGTACCCGAGATGACGATTCGTTGAGTCGATGCTGATACCTTGTCATTTAGGAAATTCCTCTTGCGCACTCATTCAACGAGGGTCAAATTGAGTGGTTCAAGGCTGGTTCCGCGCTCAACCTGGTTCGTCTTGGTCATTGCCCTCTATTGTCCTCGCTCACTGACATCTCGCGTGGTATAGATGGCTGCCAAGGCAAAACAGTAAATGGATAGACTATCGAATTCGCGATGCGATCTTGTGAATCGCCCGCCACACGCTCTCTCATAGGTATTCTCTCTTGGGTGGGTTCGAACCTCTGCTTGGGGGGGTGGGCCCACGTTGGACGACGCATCTGTATCTCTTTCCCTCCCTCTTTCTCTTGAACTGAGAGAGTTCAGTCTTTCGACCATCTCTCCGTGCGCGCTGGACATGATTGTCTATACAGCCATGTAATATCACTCTGGATCACGATGTTTTCTCAATAAAAATATAGCTATCGTTATCGGTATAAGGAGGTGTGTGGTATCGATCTGAATCTAATTAGATAGTGCAAGACGAGCGTCCACTGCAAATATGATTATGTGTATAATAAGTGCATGCAATGGGGTGGGGGAAGGGGGAGTGGGTAAGGTCGCTGGTCTAGACTTGAGGGGAGGTTCGGCTTTGGAGGTGCGTCGTCTGCCATGATTCGACGCCCGATTCGAGCTTGTTCGACTGGAAACGCGGAGGGTTAGCTTAATCTCGGGCCGTGGCCGTCAAAAAAGACGATTGGGGGGAAACGCACATCAGGCATGATACGCTCCCGCACCCCATCCTCCACCTCCGAAACCGTCGACAAATCCGAAGGGCGAGCGAACTGGAGGGAGATGGGGGGTAGCTCTACTGGGCTGCTCGCATCGTCGTACGCGAGCGAGGTCGCGTTGCGGATGTTGAGCCTGGGTCGGTGTGGGGAGGAGTGAGTGGAAGGAGGTGGAGGAGGGGGGCACTCACGATGCGAGGAGGGAGTTGGCGTAGACTAGGGGTGACGAGACGATGATGCGGAGCACGTCAGCGGAGGGGCGACAACCTTGGGAGTGAGAGGGTGTGTGGGAAGGAAACGTACCTCGTGTTTGGACGAGGATGGCACTCAGAAACGCGAGGCTTCTTGGTTTTGACAATGTCTGTCGGGGGCGTTCAGGTCGGACGGATCTTGGCTGAGAAAATGACAAGAAAGGACGAACCAGGATGAGTGCGATCACGTCTACGAGCCTGTGTTTGGACGTGTCAACGAGCGTTGATCGCACGACAAGGAACAAGGTAAAACAGGTACGCACGAAGTCAACGCGCCCGTGGCGACCGCAAATATAAGAAGGCGGTTCAAAACAATGTCAATCCGGAGCGGTCGATTCCGTGGCAAGGCGTGCGCCCACGACTTGAACTTGGTGAGATGATACGCCATCACGCTCGCTGAGAAGGTGTCGCCAACGATGAAGAGGGCGTTGCCAATGAGGAGGAGCGTTCGGTAGTCGGCGAGGTAAACGGCCCATGTAGGTTTGATGGGGCTAGGGTTGTGGGGTTGAGTGTGAGTACGAGGGGATGCACGTGTGTGGGAGGGAAGGGGATTGGTACCTGAAGATGGTGGCGGTTATGCTGATGACTGAACCGAGATCAGTGACATGGGAAAAGTGGGTTGTGGGGGATGTTGATGCGAGACTTGCCTGTTCGTGATATAGAGACCGAGGACTATGGATGAAGCATGTTCAGGGTCGATGACCCAAATGGAGGTAAAGTAACCCACCATGAGGACAACGATCCATTTGCTCTTTGTGACTGGATAAACACGTGAGATCGCGCAGAGATGATTACGAACAATTGGACGGACATAGCCATATCCGCCAGGTAAAGTAGCTAGACGCAATCAAGGTAAATATATCTCGCACCAAGACGCAAACCCAACTCACAGATAAACATAGAAATCGATGAGGAGCTTCAAGTAAATTAGCTATGAATACCAGTTCCAGATGGGTGGACGGGTGCCTCACCCCAAGTGTATAAGTCGACTTTTGCCAGACGATTCACATCATCAAATGTCATCCTTTCGATGAACACGATGGAAGACTTACCGCGGACGGCCTGTTTGAAAAGTTGAACATCCAAATGCAACGCGAATCGCGAATCGGAATACGAACCAGTTTGCTGACCTCAACGCAGATATATCGCCGTAATGTGCGACGAGGTAGTCGTCCATGACCCACATGGACATGGCAGCATGCGCAGTCTCGAGGACTCTGTAGAGACAGACGTGAGCGCGAACGATCTGCGCGAGAGAAGATGCCGTTCTCACACTAGCCCTGCGACCTGTGTCGAGATCCGTAAGCAGCTCGACATCTATGCGGGACGACATACCATCAGTTTGAGTCTCCTACTGTCATGTTCGTACGTCCGAAAGTAAAAGAAGGCCTGCATGCAGGTGACCCCGTATAAACTGTATCGTCCCCGGAGAGGGCCGTAAGAAGGCGAGCTGCGGGACGGAGCAAGGGAACGTGATACTTGCACTAGGCCGAGAAACGTGCCGATGAGCGGGCCTCTGGCGAGGGATATCGCCAGCGCAGCTGGAGAGGGCATCGTGGTGGAACTCGAACAAGCTTGACGAGTGGCAGGGTCAGCGTACTCGCTCGTGCTGGGGTAAAAGTAGGTCAAGGCACATGGTACAACCGGAGATTAATATTTAATAGCGATGGATCCGATTCGGGACATCGGCGCTGAAGCACTGATGGACAGCCTCGACCAGGTAAAAGATTCGCCTCCCACCAAGGAAGCCCCGCGAGCGAAGAAGTCTTCCCTGTGGAAGAGAATCTGGTTACAACTTGAGCTTCATCCTCTGTCAAACAACGAAATTCATCAGTGTTGGCATGACAAGAATTATCCAAGGAACATCGTAACGACTACTTGGTGGCACTCTCGTCTCACGATCCGGCACAGCCAACTTCCGAACTTCTCCTCCCCAACTGAAACCTGTCTCGTATAAGTAATCACCGCTGTTCGCTTCCACACTTCCGAGATCCCTGAGGCCTGATCAGGCAAAGCTGTCACCTCCATAGCCACCTTGGGGGCACGGAAGTAACTCGTCCCCCGGGTGGGTGGGGAACGAAGGTCGTTCTCATTGTGACAGCGAGATGTCAGTCTCGTACAACCTTTGTCTACCTGGAGGGGGGTCACACCGACACTGGGCACATGCACATACAATTTCCATAGAAAGAAAAGGGGCAGCGGAGGTGGCGAATCCTGGATGGGATCATGACCGTAGCTTAATGTGTCTAAACATTGATCGATGACTGCGAGCAGCGGGGACGGGTATCGCCAGATCGCACCGCAGAGTACAACGAGAAATAGTTATGGGTTACTTGTGCTAAGTCTGCCGTGACTACCATTGAACACAACCACGTTCTGTAGATCATTGATGCCGCATTTGATGAGCTCTCCGACGGCCGCAACACAACCAGTGACGCCGGGGGGCTCCGACTCGGACTTGACCGACGTGCTTCTTGATATATATATCTCTGAAGCCGAGTGGTTCGCTATAGGGTATTTACGCGGCCGAGATGAACGCCGTGTCGTGGATGATGCAGAGTTGCAGGCCAGTGCAGTCACGGATGGCATAAATCTTGCCTCATAGGCTCCGGGCAGTATATGATGGGATCCTCGGGTATTGGTATTACCGGCAGCGCGAGGTCATCCACATGATCCAGACCCTCTTGCATTGAAGACAGTGGTTAACGTACCCTCAAACAACCGAAGCTTCAAGTACTGTACCGACAAGCATAGTTTTGCAGGACACATGAATGGATTCGGAGAACAGAACATCTCCCGGCGACCGTCCGTGGCCAAAAGCGCGATTGTGGTTCATAGATTCCGCCAACCACCGCTGCCGCCAATCAGGTCCGGACATGCAAGGGCCGTGGAGCGTGGAAGACGAGCCGTACTCCTCCGACCGTAGCTCGCTTTGGAGAGAGTTGTTTGGGCGCTCGCGCCCTTGTCGGACTATGGACACGGAGTCATGGACGGTGACTCGGGGAGTGTGTCCGATTCCCTCGTCCAGGCAACGCGTCCTTCCATAAAAGCGTCCTTGAGAAACAAGACTTAGATCAAGTTCTCATCTCGCGCCGAGCATATCGGGGTAGTGACAGAACGAAGCCGGAATCGGTGCTTGGGACTCGGATCCGGGTTCTCGTCAAGACTGTCCGAGGTCGAGTTTGGATCGACTTTTGCAGAATAGACGATGGAGAATAAGCGCATCTGTGAGCGAGCTCCTCGCCCCTTGAAGCTTGAAGACTATCCGAGCGTTCAGAGGTGTCGTATCGTGAACAAAGATACATATCATGAAGAACCATCAATGGGCTCGGCGTATTATATAGCCCAGGAAACCAGAAATGATCGAAACTTCGTGGGGCATCTATCAAACGACGATAGATACGCATCAGTGTTGGCATGACAAGATTAGTACGTGGAGTTCTATCCAAAGACCTACATTCATTGTTACAACGTGGTCCAATGACAGGGCTCTTGAATGCGGATGAATGCGTGAAACGTTGGAGAAAGGTAGATCGTGGGATCCGAGTTGATGTTGCTCTCAGTCCGGGCTCCGAGTCTGGTGGTCGTCACCTGCAGGAGGTGGGCACAGTCTGTGGTTATGACACCATCGATCCCCGGAAAATCGGTCTCCTTCGCCAGTGGGAGCGAGAAGTTGTGACACCATTAAGGTCGATGTGTAGTCAGAGCTCGGGGAGGGTAAAGGTCTTGTCAGTGGATTGTGATACGTAGTCTGCAAACTAGATAGGGGTGAATAGACTCCTCGAATACCCAACCGGCTGTGAGACGGGTTTCGAGAAAGTCAGACATGGCGTGTAAAAAGTCGACTCCTACACCATTCCCCTGACGGATAATAGTCGAATAGCTGGTCAATAATCCAAGGCGTGGGGACATCTATACGGTGAAGAAAGCGGTGAGTGAGGGTGAGGGCCTTATCCTTTGGTCTGACAAAGAAAACGGCGCATGGTTCGGATGAGTTGTCAAGCGCAACTATGCACGAGATAAGTTTCCAGGGTCTTCGGCATGAATGACGGTGTTGCGGACAACCTGTTCAAGCCTTTCCTCATGCTGAGGTGACTTGCACAATTGTAGCAAAGTACGGGGAACGGGACCCCATCTATCTGTAAAAGATCTCATGTGTTGCACGCCGAGCTCAAGAACGAAGCTAAGGTATAGTTTAGTCGAGTAGTTGTATGGCCATTCACATTCGTATGACGTATGACGTACGCTAGATCCTCGATCTCCGTCATAGACCAAAGGTCCATGAAATACAATGGAACATCGCATTGTGTCGTCCATTTTTCGTAGCGCTTCCCACCGAGGGAAGCAGTTTGGAACGTGCGCACGCCACCAGTGCGCGTTAAAGCGAACATCGGTACATCAACGATTTCGTTGGAGTCTGAGAACGCCCAGATTCCTGGACGATCCGACAAGGGCTTGACGTCTCCAACTGCGTGAAGACTGACGTTGTCTGCGGAGAGCAGCAAGTACTTCCTGAAGGGGTGCTCCCAACAGACCTCGATAGCTACTGGCCGCTTTCTGCGGAGTTGTTCGACAACGGCGCGACAAAGGAAGACTTCCATGCAAGTATTTATTCTTGGCACTGGTAAGTATCATATCTTACGTCGAACTAGGGGATCTCACCTATACGGATCGCCCAAGGATACAGTTCATGACAAGTCGAAATATCCTGTCGCAACGATATTCATGGTTTTGCGGTATCCCGGTCTGGGAAACACGACGCGATATAGAAAGACTATGTTGATAGCGATATGCCCGAGACACGCAGAGTCGAATCCACTCCTCACTGACGGTAATTACTTTTCTCTCCCTGCTGATGACCGTCAGGCGATGTTCCAATCAATCCATCGGAGACCGCCCTTGTTTACTCTGGAAGCCAGACCTCGGACGACCCCAGCGAAGACCCGTATCCCAAGCACCGATTCAAGCTTCATTTCGGCGAATCTTATCCTGATACAGAGTGGATTAGTCCTGGGCCAACACCAAAGCCTCATGGAAAGATAATTTGCGTAACCGAATATACATAGTAGATAATCAATGAGATTATCCTGGCAATTAGGGGGGATTCCTCATCTATTGTCTTGACCTTTATAGGATTAACCCGGCTTTTCCGCTCTCCAACGCCAACCCACGCAATGGATCGGCCTGCCGCCTTGCAAGAATTCAGGGACGACGTTTGGGGTATCAAATCGATCTTCAAGGAGGCAGTAACCCGTGTAGGCCGTCGTGTTGAATACCTAGACCCCGGCACGCACATAGGGGCGGTCAGGTCGTTTTGCGACGTCAAAAGCTCCTCGTGATGCAGGAGTATCGCGAGGCAATGAAATACTTCCACAAGAATAGTTGAGTTCATAGAGCGGGGCTGGGATACTTGGCAACGAACAAAGTCCAGAGGGGATGGGAAATGCTTAGTCATGTTGTGGCTGTGCAGTAGATGGAAGATGTGGCGAGTTTGCGAAATTCCTCGTCGACAGGACGAAAAACTGGCTGAAAAAAGTCGCGGAAAGATGCTGAGAATGGCCACCGTAGATGTGAAACATTCCTTTTTAGGCATCCTCCACCCCAACACCATCTCCTCCTCGTCCCCTCCCTCAGGCCTCTAGTCCTCAACAACATGCAGCACGACGTGGAGATGCTCGACGTAAATCACACAATTTCACCCACAGACGCACCGCCAACGAGCCGCAACTCTGCAATCTCGGGCCTCAGCGACATTATCGAGCTCAGCAGCCGCGATAACTCCGTCGGCCCCCCTTCCAGCAACGGCGGGCGCACCTCCGCTCTCGACACCAGCAACGATGTCAAACCACCCCCCTCAAAGAGAATGAGACACTCGGCATCCGCCGCCGACTCAAGACCCGCCTCGACTGCGGGCACGGGACCAAAACCAAAGTCCTCGAAACAGTCACGTCCGCGCTCTCACTCGCCGACGCCCCCGCCGCCTCCCCCGCCTCCACAACCACTCACAACTGTGCGTCTGGACATCAAGCTGGGGGGACCCGAAAAGTACGAGGTCGATATCTCGACCCTCGCCAAGGCCTCTGGCCAGCGACCAGCGACACCTCCGCCTCCTAAACTAGACATCAGTGAGAGCGAGGGCGAAGAGACCCACGATGACCAAGCAAAGCCCAAACGAAAAAAGGTTGGCTGACCCGCACCAAAATACCTGCACTGGGAATCTGATCTCGTATCTAGAAAAAACCTACAAGCTCCGAGTACTACGACGTCACTGACCCGTTCATCGACGATTCCGAGTTGAACATTGACAACAGAACGCACTTTGCTCAGACTAAACAACAGGGCTTCTACGTATCCAGCGGCGAGGTTGCACTCATGAAGGACATGTCCGTCCCCCTCTTCGACATGTCGTCCTACTCTACTCACTGCCCCTATAGGAGCACACCCAAGAAACCCAAGTCGAGAAAGCTTCCAGCGACAGAGCCCGGGCCCAGCAAGCAAGAGGACGGTACCAAGGAACGTCCTATCAGTCTGCTCGGCGACGAAAAGGCCGGGAAGAAGCGGAAGAACTACACCATCATCGAAGAGAACGGCAAGAAGAGAAAGGTCGTTGACCTGGTGCGTCGCTTCACCAACTCATCTCCCTCGCTCTGACCATCACCTCTAGCGTGAATTTCATCCCGAACTCCAAGCCGCCATCGAGGAACTCAAGGTTGCCATCTCGAAAGGTTTGTGACGTGGCATCATGATCCGCCCCAGGGTGCTGATCACACTGCAGAATCATGGGACGTCAGGGGCAAGTTTCCACCTTCGATCAAGCCTATCCTCGCCGAGGTCGCGCTCAAGGCTGTAAGACTCGGAGAGTACGACGAGGACTTTTTCAGTCTGATGCCTGTCTTGTTTCCTTATAACAAGTTCACCATGACCGTGCGTCTTCCGTCGTTGACCATCCGATCCAGAGAGACTGACGTGTCCACCAGAAACTCATCAAGCGGACCGTTTTCCAAGACCACCTCAAGATTTTGACAGACAGACAAGAGGAGCTACTTGAACAGCTCGCGACACTGACAAAGGAAGGGTTTCCCAAGGCCAAAGAAGAGTGGGAGAAGAGCGTTGCTGCATGGGGTACGTCTTATCTACTCTCTCCTCTCACGAAACGCTCATTGGATTTCGCAGAGAAACGACAGGAGAAGGCCAAGGCAGAATCAGAAGCTGGGACTGTTTCAACGCCCACCGGCGGCGAGGCACCCCCAGAAGAAGGCGGTGCTGGCAGCAGTGCGGAGGGAGAGGGCGCTTCAGGAACAGCCAAACACGACGGCACGAGAGATGCCCATCCTCCAGCGCAAAAGTACCGCTTGACGGAGGCGATGAAGTCGATCGTATGGCAACTGGTCATGCTGAGCAACGAGTGTTGTCGGCTGGAGAACGAGAAAAAGTGAGTTGCGTTTGGTTTGGTTTTGGTCGTCTCGCTTATGTTGACGGCGATACTAGTGAATTGGAGGGTAGTAATGCGCAAGTGAGCGAGCAAGGGTCACGCAAAGTGCTTTATCAAAAGGTGAGCGTCTGGAGTTCATGTGTACGTGCAAACTTGACGTTGTTGCGATAGATTGTGGCTGCTTTCCCGTCTGGTTGGCTTAATTCGGGTCAGATATCGAGAGAAGGTACGCAGGATCCTGTTTACGAGTTTCGTCCCTCTAACGCTACGTTCTTTAGTGAGCGCAATGAAAAAGAAACACGAAAAGGAAGCCATGGAACAAGAAGCCTAAGGATACACCCCCGAGCCCCTGCCTCGAAACCTTCACGACTTGTCTCTTAACATTATTGGTACTTTTCCCTCTTCGTCTTTCCAGCATCGGAGCACGCTTTTTACTCTCTCTCTCACTCTCTTTTCATCGCTGTTTCGCAGCCGTCATGGATATACTAACTCCAGTTATTATTCGCTACAACATTAGGGTCTTTTTATTACGCTGCGTTGTAACATCGGACCATCCTTACTCGTCTGCATGTGTGTGGTTTCCGAAGATGTGATAATCCCGCCCACCGTCCACCTCGACGTTATGCACCCCTCAGGTCCAAAGGGCCGTTCCATGTGCACTGGACGGAACTGATGCCACACGTTACGCCGGACGCGTCATATCAAGTTGCCTATCGCCGTATCTAGAGAAGAGTTATATTTACGTTGATTCTGTGCTTCTGTGATGCCGGTTCGGATCAGGGTGACCCATGCACACCCGGAATGCGAACCTCCTTTGGGTCTGAAGGCGGTTCGGTGGGGTACCGAACGAGTCGACTTCGCCCGAGGGAGTGTACGGTCTTCGGACTCGGATGTGCACGGCGTCTGTGTTAGGTGATTGGGTGGCCCCGACCCTCGGCCCTCCGATAAGTGGTCTAGAAAGGATACATTATAAGGGATCGGGCTCGGCCAACCTGAAAACGGTCCGAGGTGTTCGAATTTCGCCCGTCCGACGAATCACGATTGAGAGCCTGATTCAGAAACAGAGGTTTCGAGGGGAGAGTCAAGGGATTGTGTATCACTTGATCACTTGGAGTTCAGATGCAAAGCGCGCTGCCCGCTGACCTATTACGCGTAGAGTCATTCGGTGAGGTGGCTTGTGGTTCAAGTCGAACTCGGAACAAGGGCGACGGAAAAGTTGGTCGGTAGTCGTGAAAGCGGACGGTGAGACGCGAGTGTAACGCGTCCTTGCGAAAGGGGAGAGGGAGAGGAATAGAGGGCCACAATCGACGGAGATGCCTCTCCCGCCATCGCAAGCGACCACTGCACTGCAAGACCATCTGAAACGCGTGGTCTGGAATCTGGATCATTGGACAAGAAAATGTTCGAGGAACGAATGCAAAGCTGATGTCACGAACGAGGCACGGAATCATGATGGACGTCGGCAGTGCCAAAGTTTGTGAGGCCCGGAGCGCTTCCATTTTTCTTTCTTTTTTTTTGACACAGGCACAGGATCGCTACCCAATGATATCGTACTTCGCTTGAGGTTAGCCCTGTCTGTTCTGTCCATCAGGTTGTGGAACATGATGGAATACATACCTTTAAGACCTATCAGCAAGTACACAGTTCAGTTCAAGTTTCAACCACGCATCGCAGCTCATTGCCAGGTCGGCGACGTGTAGGTATTTGACAGCCCGATAAAGTCACATCCTGATGAACGAAAAACTGTCAAGAGAAGTCTCATCAGTTCCTGGTCCCTCGCCGTCGAACAAAAGCAATCAACCTGACCCTAGGTGCTGCGCAGACGATCAAATATGACGGATTAGATTATAGATATGGAATTCGGATCTTATCTTACCAAGTGGTTTGCGACGAGAGTTGGCTCCTAGCAAGACTCCACCCCCAAAGAGCCATGCCGAAAATGGCTATCGTTCAGATCTTCTTCCAATTTTCCACAGGCATTGCAGTGGCTCACCGAAAGAAGGTTCTCGACGGCCTCTGCCTAAAGGTACATCGTAGAAACCAATTGGATCACGGATATGCCACAAGATCCACATCCGAGTCCAGTTTCAAAATCTGCACCGTTAAAGCGTGCCCTATAGTTGCCCGGTGCCTGGCTGATCCGGGCGAATGGCTCATTGGCGCTCAGCACTGGACATGGAATAGGGTGTGGGGTAGCCAAAAGTTTCCACCTGACTGGCGCTGTTCCAAACTACGACGGGGACTTTTCCGCGGCACATGTTGCCGAACCCAGTTTTTGCGCTCCGATGTGCCGAACCCGAGTCCAAAGCATCAAAAGTTCCTGTCCTAGTGTGAGTCTGACAGTGACAGGAGCGAGGACGTCGAAGATGAATCTGACGATACACGAAGCACCGTGTCTCCGTCAAAGTTACTTCTTGAACGTTCCGGAGGTGAGTATATTGGAGTTTCTGGGGTTTTGGTACGAACTGATTTTTTTCCAGAGGTACAATCATAATACGTTCATGACATGCTGAACCATTCTGGCAATCCACTACGACCAATCCAAATTCTGACCATGTCCCCCTTGATGGAGGTCCAGAATGGACCGATCCAGGTCCCTTCTTCAATGTGCCGACAAAAAACCTTGTGGCGGCTGACTCTGGAATTTGAAGGATGGCCTGTGCGGTCGGACGACCAGAGCTTGACTCTGGGTTGTAAAGTAACAGCGAGAGCTGGGTAAAGCCCCAGGTTTCATCGCCTACTCGTATCATCAAGTCCACTCGTTTGCATACCCTCTCCATCCTCTAGGATGTTCGCTCGTTTCCTCGCTCTCCTTCCGTTGGCGCTCCTCACTTCTGCTTCCCACCTCGAAGCGTGCGATCAATACAACACCGGTTCGATCAGCTGCTGCAACAGCGTGCAGACCGTACGGCTAACATCCGTTCGCTTGCGGAAGGACCGCTAAACGATTTACTCAGTTGAACAAGGCAAACTACCTCCTGGGTGCCTTTGACCTCCTTCCTGCCGCCACAAACACTAGGGGCATTGTCGGCCTGACCTGCACTCCTCTCACGCTGATTGGCACAGGTAGCGGTTGCTCCACTAACCAACGGGCCGTCTGCCACAGCCAAGACGAATTCGTACGCATTTCGGCATTCGCTTCTGGACTCGTTTTCTGACGCCTTCTTCCAGCAAGGCCTTGTTAACCTTGACTGCTCCCCCATCAAGCTTAACGCTTGATCTTTTTGGTGGACGGGTTGGGTGCGAGCAAATTAATTATTGGCGATCAGTCGAATGGTCGTTTTTTTTTCTTTCGTTGCCAATATGTTGCACACTCTAGTCATTCCCTTTCCCTAGCCAATAGTAATACTGGTCTTACTGGTTGGACCGACGCGTCGCCGATGGGTCAACACACCTGACCTGTGCTGTGTTCTCGAACTTTCTTTCGAAGGGTAGGGTAGTATCAAACCTGAGTTAGTGAAAGGGATGTCATTCGAAAAAAAAATCATGACGTGATAATTGCCATCAGCCCTAGACGGAACATTTCTCCGTGACATGACTAAACGCGCGTACCTGGCGGACAATGCCCAGATCCGGGCCAACATAGAATGTTCGATCCCGTTTAAATCCTCCCCGCCATCAAGTGGTTGCGTGATCCGCAGCCTGCTGGTGATGGAGGGAGTCAGTGGACTTCCACCCACATTCCTGGAAGCGCGCCCGTCAAGGTGAGCTCGCACCATACAATGTTAGTTGGTCACCTTATTTCAGCATGCAGGAAAATACGCAGCGAGAGCATCCCTCACAAATTCAGGTTCATCACGGAGCATAACGTATTTTAAATGGTCGTCCGGAGAAGCCGTGTCAACAACTGACATAAAATACGTGGTGCGATCGATACCCGAAGTCGTGTCCCGTCAAGATCACAAAGTCCAGAGTGGCGAACCCTGAAAGCCGCCGTGTTGTCGTCTTCGTTTTTACAACACAAGTTAACCGGGGTGGCTTCGTGTGGCACGCAGCAAACAATCAACGAACGTAAGCCGTCGGACGGGGTCTTGCTCTCCAGGTATAAAAGGATGGGGGGGACGACGATGAATAGCAGGTCCTACCGCCCACTTCTCTCATTCTCTCATCTGCTCTCTTCAGCAACTCTGCTCTTCATCATGTTCGCTCGTGTCCTCGCTCTCCTTCCTCTCGCTGCTCTCTTTGTCTCTGCCTCCCACCTTGAGGCGCGTAACTCGTGCAGCACTGGCCCGATCAACTGTTGCGACAGTGTGGAGAGTGTGAGTTTGTTTCCTTTCTCGCTCCTGGGTAGTGATTGACGTGCTCTCTGCTACTCTAGTTCGACCAGGCGTATGAGTTCCTGGCTGAGCACAACCTCGTCGCAGCTGCTCTCGAGTTTGTTGGTGACGTTGGCTTCGACTGCTCGCCCATCTCGGTCGTCGCTGTTGGTGGTAACAGCTGCACTGCACAGACTGTTTGCTGTGATCACGTTGACCAGGTGTGTACTCCCTATTTTCAAGTTAGTTGGGGGTTGATTGGTGAATCCTGCATACAGAACGGTCTCGTCAATCTTGGCTGCTCTCCTATCAACGTCAATGCTTGAGGGGTAAAAATGTAGTGGTTTGGTTTGGTGGAGCGGTTCGCCTCACTTGGCTTAATACCCTGAAAATCGTAGTATCTGTGTGGTTTAATTGATTTGGTTTTGGTGTTTGCTTCCTTGTGCTGTGCTGTCAGAAAATAAAGCTTGAGTAGTCCGAAGGATTATGCACGGTAATAAGATCTAGTGCTATGTTTAAACTTAAGGGCTACATGCTTTTACCTTTCCGTCAGGGTCGTAAAGGCTACAGTGTCGCATCAGCAGAGTAACAAATTTTTGTGCGCCGAGCTGCTGGTAACCGTTTTAACTTATCGATCCAAAGGTGTGGTCAATCATTAATCGACTGCATATGTACCGTTTCCAGAACCAGTCATGTTGGGTAATCCAAACCAAATATTGCTGGATGTTCTGTGTCTGACTCATAGATGTCCAGATTTCTGGATATGTTCACAAGTCTCGACCCGATGGCCATACACATGGAAACGCTCTGACTGCGTGGCAGGATCATCTGATTATAAGCCGTCCAACGTGGAGTTACATAAATTTGAAGGCGCAGCACTGAGTTTGGCTGCGGCAACACCACCGAACTGTTCGCGATGTGGGTCAGTCATGGAATTTCATGGAAATCTGACCGTCTTTCTCGAAGCTTGCATCCAGGCAGACGCCTGCCCATTCGGGTACCTGACCGAACGCAACTTGATCTCCACCGCCCTGAAGTTTGTCGGCGATGTTGGCTTCAACTGCTCGCCGATTTCGGGCGTCGGCGTCGGCGGCAATAGCTGCACCGCACAGACTGTTCGCTGCGATCGCCACCGATCACGTTGACGAGGTATGTATTCTCTCTGTCTTAGCTGACGGGACAGTGGTCGTTTAACTCTACATTTAGAATGATCTCGTGAACCTTGGCTGTAGCCGCGCAGCCCTATCAATGTCAACGCTTGAGGATAGCTGGGTTACGACAGACCACGGTATCGCAACTCTTCATCCACTGAAGTTGAACCGTGACGCGATGTGACTTTCTAGACACTGGACTCGTCGAGGAGTTTTACAACCTAGTCAGCCTTGATGCTGCATGCAACAAACGACTCGGAAATATCGGACGACAGTGGAACTGGTTCGGCGTTACGACGCTTCTGGTATGTACACCTGCGTCGCTGGGCACTGCCCAGGCGCTCTCAGGCTGACGGTCCCTTCGGCGAACCCTTTGTAGGTGTGCCTTGACACACGACTGTCCGTCAATCAGTTCTCCAACCAGATTATTGGCCTCGAACTTTTGTCCACCCTTCTCAAGGCTCAATCCCAGTGGGCGTGCTACTGTATGTTCATGTCCGTCATCCCTTTCTTTTCAGGAACGAGTGGGCAACTCTAGCCTCATTTTGACTTG
Organism: Xanthoconium purpureum; assembly: GCA_038090075.1. Taxonomy (NCBI): domain Eukaryota; kingdom Fungi; phylum Basidiomycota; class Agaricomycetes; order Boletales; family Boletaceae; genus Xanthoconium; species Xanthoconium purpureum. Next base: position 16,066 of record JBBPMA010000091.1, read on the forward strand.
TCTGACAACAGTTGGTAGGCTTGGCCTGTGTGTTCTCTTTGGAAATTTCTATTGATTCCGACGGGGCATTAACATCAAGCTTGGCATGGCTACAGGATCATTCGAAAATAGTTATGACGCGAGAATTGCCATCGGCTGCGGACGACGTTGCCCCAGATGGGGCCAGTATACACAACGTTGGACTCATTCCGCTTAGATTTCCCAGTCTATCAGGCCGTTTCCTGGACTGCTGGGGATGTACCTTGTCGATGATCAACATACTGATCAATACCTCGTGCTCCACTGAGATCACAAAGTTCAGCGCAGTCAACCTTGAAAGCCGCCCACGGTGTTGTTGTCTTCATGCGGCACGTAGCAAACAATCGTTGGCAATGGACGTAAGCCGCACCAGATGGGGTCATGCTCTCCAAGCATGAAAGGGTGGGTGAACGACGGTGGGTACTGCCCACGTCTTTCATCTCTCTTCATCATGATCGCTCGCGTCCTCGCTCTCCCTCCTCTTGCTCCTTTTGTGTCTACTTCCCACCTTCAAGTCAAGGCGCAAGATGGATGCACGACTGAGACGGTCTGCTGCAGCAGCTTGCTGACTGTAAATCCATTGCTTTTTTCTGGTCCTGAGTAGCAATTGATGTCTTCCTCTTTGTATTACTCTAGTTTGAGCGGGCATACAACTACCTGTCTGAGCACAACCTTGTCAGCGCTGCTCTTCAGCTTGCCAATGACGTCGGCTTTAACTGCTCGCCCATCTCTGGCAATGGTTACTCTGGATAGACCGCTTGCTGCAATGCTGATAACCATGTGTGCATCCTTCGCCCAGAAGTGCCTGCACAATGACGCTAAACCGAATTTTTGGAACGGTCTCATCAGCCTTGACTGCATAACCATCAACACATCATCATCTGATGACTGATCGCTGAGATAGTGATTGGGTTGGGTGGAATGGTTCATCCCACTTGGTTGATTGCCTGAAAATTATCTTAGTTTCATGGGTTAATGGCATGTGTTTTTTGGTGTCTGTGAAATGGCTTGACCTGAAGAGTTGCATTGCGATTGAATGACTCGGACACGATGAGTCGTGAATCGTAATAATTCAATTCAGACATTCGGTGATAGCGAAGATACTTCGTCTCCCTAATAGGGGCATTTCCGAGTTCAGACATTCGAGACGTTGTTTCATCAAAATCGTCCTTGGATCCCCCCGGCGCGTGCTGGTTGCTCAAAAAGCAAAAGCACACTGAACATGTAGGTTCATGAACGGTTCGACTGACTGACCGAGTCGTGAGATCATTTTAATGACTCTAGATCGATGAAACCTCCGGCGCGTGCACCATGACGTGGCAGACACTTATCAGCGACTCGTTGACTGATTCCGTGCAGCACCGTTATTTTCATTTTTGTGTACTGTAATAACAGCCCGGGCTGGCTACGACGGACTCGGACGCATCGCGGCTCTTCAAGATAATTTGTTCGCCTACTAGAGTCAAAATTGAGCGCCGAGCTACTGATGGCCTGACTTTTCAAATGGTCCTCTCAGAGTCATCAAAAGAATTTGTACGTGCGACCAGATCACCAGTGGTGAACGTCAAACCTTGGTGCTGCATGCAACAACAAAGTGCCAGACGTACTTGGGTGTCACAGTTTTTGATACATGCAAGGCATTGTCAAAGCGCTACTCAGCTGACGGCGTCTCAAGTGGTTATTGTTCGCAGGTGGGCTAATTGAAGCTTGGATCTCGTCCTCAGAGTCACGACAGTCAATCAGGTTCAGCCCTTTGAAGATGGGTCTTTGCCTAGAGTCTTTCCCAAAAACTCGATCGTGGTGGGCCGATCGTGGGCGGCGTAAGTATCGCACGTTCGTGTCGGTCACCTCAATTTCTTTTCGGAGAGACCCCGAGTCGGAGGTACAATGCGAGTGCCGAGCGGATCAATGAAATGATGATTCTCCGATCACCCTGTAGGGTTCCGTTGGCAGCCAACGTAAAGCATTTTGTGCATCCGCGCCCATCCCCGAGCCGTGCCGGGTCCAGAACCTGCGACAAAGTCCAGAACAGGGATATCCCTGAACTCTGGACCTGACAGCCGTATTGTCGTCGTCGTTTTTACAGCACACAAGTTAACCGGTTGGTAATTTCTGTGACGAAAATTTCAAGCATCTTGCTGCGGCGGACGTAATCGGTCAGACGGGGTCTTGCCCTCCAGGTATAAAAGGATGGGGGGGACAACGGTGAACAGCAGGTCCTACCGCCCACTTCTCATTCTCTCATCTGCTCTCTTCAGCAACTCTGCTCTCCATCATGTTCGCTCGTGTCCTCGCTTTCCTTCCTCTCGCTGCTCTCTTCGTCTCCGCCTCCCACCTTGAGGCGCGTGACTCGTGCAGCACTGGCCCGATCAACTGCTGCAACAGCGTGCAGAACGTGAATTTGCTCTCCCTCGCTCCTGGGTAGTGATTGACGCGCTTTCTGTTGCTCTAGTTCCAGCAGGCGTTTGCGTACCTGACCAAGCATGACCTCGTCGCAGCAGCTGCTGCAGTTGTCGGTGACATTGGCTTCAACTGCTCGCCCATCTCGGGTGTTGCCGTCGGTGGCAACAGCTGCACCGCACAGACTGTTTGCTGCAAAGACGTTCGCCAGGTGCGTATTGTTTCGAAGTCGATTAGATGTTGATCACTGAGTTCTACATTTAGAACGGTCTCGTCAACCTTGGCTGCACTCCTATCAATGTCAATGCTTGAGGAGTAAAAATTTGGGAGTTTGGTTTGGTGGAGTTGTTCGCCTCACTTGGCTTAATACCCCGAAAATCATAGTATCTGTGTGGTTTAATTGATTTGGTTTTGGTGTTTGCTTCCTTGTACTGTGCTGTCAACAAAGTTTAAGTGGTACAAAGGATTACGCGCGGTGATAAGATTTAGTGTTACGTTTAGACTTGGGGGTTGCACGGTTTTGCCTTCCCGTAAAAGCTACAGCGTGGCATCCGCAGTCACATTCAGGTATTCGGGTATTGGAAGTGGCATGTACGGCCCCTTCTCTGAATGTGGAGTGGCTCTTGGGTCTCACAATCTGCCTGTCTAAATTGACTTCCTGATCACTATTGTAGCCCTGTTAGGAGTGTATCTGTTGGCCGTGCTGCGCAAGTAGTTGCGGCTTGTTTCCGCTTCACGTCATTGGTACGCTCCTTTTTTACGCTGCGTTGAAACGTTGACGGTTCTCCGCCTTCGAGTACTGTACCTGCAACCGCGTTGGGCGATGTTAGTAAGACTTTCGTTACTGTTCGTCAACCTGATATTCATTACTCGTTGCACGATAGGGAGACGTGATTGACGAGGCATGAAAGGCTTCCGCGTTCATTCCTTGCGGAATTCAGACGTACCGTACAGTGGCTAAGGAAGGCGAGGTTGGCGTTTCATGGAATACATAAAACAACCTGACTACATCTTTTCGTTTGCAGATGTTGTCCAAGTTAGACTTTCAGTGCATGCACGGCACTTAGAGCTCGGAAGAAAGACAAGATTCGGCTGTTCACTCACGCCCCTGGTCTGTTTCCTTTGAAGTGATCGTGGTAGGTGGCTTTTCAGTGATGTTTTTCACCAACGATCCAATAATTATGTGACTTGACGTGTCACTTGAAAGGTATGCTTCTCTCCGTCGAGACCAAGATTATGTGACTTCTAGGTGACTGAAGTCATGAGCATTTCCAAGAGAAGCTTGAATAACTACCCATTCATTCTGATGATCATGATCAATAATTGGATCGTCGACCGGCTGGACGCTATCAGGAAGACAAACTTCCTCTCGCTGTCACAAATACGGTATCCGGATCTCCCCGTTCGGAATGCTCCGGCGACGTCGAAATGGTGATAAGCATCTCATCAGTGATGTCATGGTTACGTCTCGTTTGCGGAGAACGTCTTGCCTGACCGTGTCGGGTTGGAGACAACACGAAGGCTGGGTCATCGAGTTGGACTCGGGACTATCGAGTGTAAAACTCAAAGCTACGCACAGTTCTTCGAGGCCTCATGAGGTCGTACAGGCTGATTTTGACCAACATGCAACCGAGCCAACGCTACTTCGTTCTAAGCCCGTCTAGGTGGAGCAAACCTCGCGAATAAGTAATTGAAGGACCTCGTTGCTGAAAAAGGGTGAACAAGTGCTCGATGGGAAGTGGCCCAAATATTTGGCAGGGCTGTCAGTGTCTCGCGTTGGATCGAGGATGTGACTGTCCAGGTCAAGTGACGTGAACCAAGCTCGAAATAAACCTCTCATTCTTTCCCGTCCTATCCCGCCGCAATTCACGATGGCCGATGTCCTGATCCCCGTCTTGCCTTCCGTCCCCCCCTTTCTTACCTCGTGGATTCCGGGACAGACGCCGATGTCTACATGGCCCGCGGTATCGACGGCAATTCTGTCCTACTTGGCGGTCATCCTCTGCTTGCAGGAACTCATGAAGGACCGGCTAGCGTTCAAGCTCAGGGCTCCCTTTCGCATACACAATGCGCTCCTTTCATTCTCGAGCCTGGTATTACTTGTTTTGATGATGGAAGAGGTCGCGAAGCTATGGTACACCGTCGGTCCGTACGACGCGTTTTGCGCGCAAGCGTCATGGACAAGAGTAACATCCCCCATTCTGAATCCGAGATGCCCTTGCGCTAACGCAGATCGTTTCCAGAGACTCGAGTTTTATTACATGGTCAATTACTATTTCAAGTACATCGAATTCTTGGACACGGTGTTTCTAGTGCTCAAGAAACGACCGCTTTGCAAGTCGTTTTCGTCTCCTCAGCGCCACTGACATGTCGTTGATCCATATATGCTAGCGTTTTTGCATGTTTTCCATCATTCGACGACGGCGCTCTTGACGTTTGTTCAGTTTGGGGCCAAACTTAGCGGGGTGACAGACGCATGGACTGCGTGCCCCGCATTTCCGCTGACTTGTCTTCCATCCAGGCATGGTCGGCGATTTGCCTCAACTTGGGAGTGCATGTCGTGATGTGTAAGCTCCATATATACGTTATTGCGCGCGGGTCTTCACTTACTTGGCTTGTAGATTACTACTATTTTGTGGCTGCGGGTGGCGCCAAGCTATGGGTGCGTTCGTCATAATTCATTTTGATTCGCATATAGACCGCCATGGTTACAGTGGAAGAAGCATCTTACGACAATTCAAATAGCCCAGTTCGTCATCGACATATTTCTGTTCCATTTCGGGTGTGAGTTAGATATAACGCCGCATAGATCTTTCTAAAAGTCCGTTCTGACCTCGTTCACATTATTTTTATGCCAGTGTACCAACATTTCGCGTTCACGTATTGGCCGTCTTTGCCGCACATCGGCGACTGTGCTGGTGACTCGACGACGGCGATTCTTGGCGGTCTTCTGATCACCAGTTTCCTGGGACTGTTTGCCAATTTTTATGTACAAACGTATACCAAGACCGATGGGGACCGGATCGGGAAGGACAAAGTTACCCGCATCGATAATCCCGCGCCAAGACGAAAGGTAAGTGGCTGTGAATTACCGTGGTGTATACGTCCATGTTGAGGGAAGTGGACACAGAATTAGAAGGCAGGGCTCGAGCCAGTTCGAAGACGATTCTCGAGTGCCCAGTTGCAATTGATGGGGCGGATTCCAATAAGTGTTGTTAATGAGCCACATGCAGATTACCTTATTGCACGGACTCTTGGCCCGGGACTCGTTACTTTAAACACGCACAATAGAATAGCAAGTCACCTGGGCCACTTTTTGTAATGGAAGTTCAGTGGAAAAGAAGGCAGAACGCATGCTTACGTTTGGGCTGTTCTCTGCTATTTGCTTGCACGTCCAACGGGACATGTGAGGTGGCACGAGACTTTGTAGTCGCAATCGACACGATGTTGCGCCACCGAAGCCATATTCGAGCGTTCTCCAAGATCCTTCTGTATGAAGCGGTTTAGTTGCGCCACTGATTCAGCATGCATGTCGTTTGTTCGGGTGTATGGATAGCGGATACCACCATGCCACTGGCATGAGTCTCCGGAAGGCACATGGTATGTGACAAAGGCCGTCGCTAAAGTTGGCCAGAAGATCTCATATCAGTTTTTTGTCTCGTTCACTGATCGAGCTGCAGAGTCCAGACTGTGCGTTCCGTATTCACGTCAATGGAGATACGATGGCACCAACGGATCAGCTGCGTCAGTTAACGTCGCCTACGCCATCCGAGACAGAATCGCAGGATCGGGAAATTATCACGCCGAGATTGAGTCGGAGATTGAAGTGGCGGGAAAAGCCCCTTTGTTGGCTTGTGTTTGGAGGAAAAGAGAACAGAGAAAGAGGCAAGTGAATTGGAACGGGTGACTTTGCAAGGGAACGTCCAACTTGTTTTTCGCCACCCTCATTTTTCTGGCCTGCACGTCGTCGAGCCCGTCGAGCTCAAAGGGATCTCGCAGTTTACTCCAGTGGAAGCGCCCAGTGCAGCGAGGAGCACCATCAAGTGTCTTGTCCTGCCGGTAACGACAACGACGGCAGCAAGAAAAATAGTCAGCGCTCACAATCGACGCCGTCGACGACGACGACCGGAACGCGAAGGCGATCTAACCAAGTGTTTTTTTCGGTGTATTTCGTGGGTGTGATGAACAGCGATGCGACAGAAGCCGCCCTTGGTCTGCTCGGTCTCTCTCCCTTCAACGCCCCCCAGTCCCACCCGCAACCACAACCACAACCACACCCTCATCACCACGTTGCCCACCCACATGGACCGTCCCTGACCTCGAGTACCGTCGGTATTGCCGTAGATCGAACAAGCGTTCCCCCTGTCATCCAGTCCGCACTTCCCCCTTCTCTCGTACCGCTCAAACGGAAGCAACCATCTCCAGTGCTACCTGTGCCACCGCTCGTCCCAAGTATCCCCAGAGACGGCCCAGCCACCAAGCCACGCCAGCCTCCCCATCCTCTCGCGACCTCCGCAACCCCCCTCCCAATCGTGACAACTAAATCCCTGACAGTACCCTCGCAACGGCTTCCCCAACAACGTCCTTTCTCTCCCATTCCTCCCGGTTCCGTCCCGCCACAAACACCGCCGGCTTTGCATCTTCCCCTTCCATCCCCCTCCACCTCGCAACACCCCCCCCCTCTCTCTGATGTGCCACCCCCACCAGACTCGGACGCCATCTCGTGCATCTGTGGGCTCACCTACGACGATGGCTTTTCGATCGCGTGCGACGACTGTTCGCGATGGTGTCATGCAGCCTGTTTCGGCATCGTCCAGGGAGAAGTACCCGAGTTCTGGAAGTGTTGGGTATGTGATCCCGCTCTCGAGGTTGACAAGGAGCGGGCGGTCAAGACTCAAAAAGGGAGGCTAAAGGCTATGCGCATGAAGGCTGGGGCGAATGGGGCACCTGGAGCAACGGGTATCAATGGAATCGGGGGGAGCTCCGCGGTAGACGATGGAAGCGGTGGTGTTGGGAAACCAGCGTCGAGGAGGAAGGCAAGCCCAGGTGCGGAGCGAAAATCGAGGAGAGGAAGCGCTGTTGCTGCTGCTATCGAGGGTTCTGGTTCATCGAGGAAGAAGAGACGTGCGTCGATGCTTTCTCCCACTAACCCCTCATCCCCGTCTATCCCTTCTACGAATCACGCCTCAGCACTACCGCAAGCTAGCAGCTCGCGCATATCACTTTCCAATGGTTACGGTCCACCACCCTCAAGCAGCCTACTCCCAACACCGGTCGCGTTCCCCCCAGACATCTACCCAAACCCTGCCGTCTATACTCAACTCCTTCGTGTCGCGAAAGCCTGGAGAGGTGTCACTGCGCTCAACCCCTCATCAAATATACATTCGCCACCGAAGACCTATACCGACGGAGCATACATAAAGGTGGACTCACAAGGGTGAATTGATTTTCCCGTTTTGTACTTCCCATTGTTCTCGCTGTCCTTTGCTTTCGATGGATGTCGCATACAGCGACGTTGTTTTTGGTTGCTCGTATGCGTATGTCTATTTGCTAATGATGGTCCAGGTATCACGATCGTTATGGTTTTTCCATGTGTCCCCTTGACAATACGACGCCAGTAATAATGGACGAAAATGTTGGGGACGCATTTATTCCTCGGACGGTGCTACGAACCGACCAACCCACGTCTTACTCCAATTCGCATCCCCCAGTTCCGCCCGCTTGTACACCTGCACATCTCCGTCCTCCATCTCCCAGGTTACACGTGGCCCCCGACCCTTCACCTTTCTCGCATACCTCGATTTATCCTTCACCACCTATATCCAATCACACGTCTACCCCTGTACCTGGTTCATCGTACCCCCGCCCGCATGTCAAGTCTCCTCTCTCACCTTCCACGAACACCTTTTTATCCTCCAACCCGACTGATACGATCCCCGCAACCACCCTCCTAGCTCCCTATACGGCCGCAATTGCTCCCTCTGCTGCATATCTGGCTGACCCGCTAAATGGATACGCCCATCTCGGTATGGGTAAACCTCAGGTGAGGCTCGTCGGAGGCGGATGGGAAGTTGGGCTAGACGCACGAGGTGTTGGAGGCATTCCTGACCCTCTCGATTCGGGCGAGAAGGGAGATACCAAGGAGGATGTTGTGGATGGCAAAGCAAGATGGGCGAGGTGTGGGTGTTGGCCAAATGCGGTGGTGCGGCCTGTTATTTGTAGCGGAAAGGAGAGAAAGGGGATGCGGCACAAGGCTGAGTGTACGAAGGCGGCATCTGATGGTAGTACCGTTCCCGAGGCTGGCGGTCCATCACGAACTGTCCCACCTTCAACGTCGCAGATGCAAGGGCAACAGGCGGACGACTCATCCGACCGAGACGATACACCACTAACATGCGACTCTGATACGGACCCGACGAGCCTCTCCTTTGCGTTGTTCGCACTGCGGGACTTGAGAGCGGACGAGGAAATCGTCTTGGGCTGGGAGTGGGACGACGGACATGCGGTGCATATGCTACCCGCATTGGTGGAAAGTCCTGGAATGTTCGCGTGAGTCCCGCCTACCTTCATCATGTGTCTGAATTTCGGTCGCTGACTTGGCTTTACCTATCGTCATCGTGCGTGATGTGCGCATATATAGCCCGGCCTACCTCCACCATCTTCGTGCTCAATTCACCTCGATTCTTCATGCCCTGAGCAGTACCTTCACGACCTGTGCCTGCGGTTCTTCGACACGAGACTGTGCCATTCGTCTGATGGAGCGAGTTGTCGAGGGACGGTGGCCATGGCCTGGTGGGGAGATGACATCCGAGGGATCTGAGGGTGACGCATCCGATGTCATTGGAGTGAGCGATGAGTGGGATGATGGTGAACGAGACGTCGACGTAGAAGGGGATGGCAACTTGGAGCCACGTCCAAGCCGGAATTGGGGCTTGGGCATGAATGTGGACGTGGACATTGAGATGGACGCGTCGATTGAAGCTGATGGGCGGACACGACGGGTGAAGAAGCGCAAGGTGCGGAAGAAGAGTCAAGCGGAGGATCCCACGCAAGTGAATGGTGGACATGATGCGAGCATTGCTGTGTCTCCGTCGACAACAAAGTTAATGGCTAAGAAAGCCGTCGATTTGGGTCCGCTGGTGGGTACCAAGCGGGGGTTTAGGACGCGAGAAAAGGAACCGATGAATGGCGGGTGGGGTGGAGTGGAGATTGTGCCGTCGAGTCTCAAGCCGTTTCCTGAGGTTAAGGCGGAGGATCCACAAGTGGATGGCAAAGGAAAAGGAAAGGCACGGGGGGCTGATGGTGAGTGGTTATGTTTTTGGTTGGTGGTTGCCTGTGGTCGGAGTACTAACGTTTTCTACCTTGGGGGGCCTTTAAAGACGATACGGATGCCCCTTCACCGGCTACGTTGCCGCCGCGGATGCGCAAGGCTTGGCCTCGACTTTCAGCGGATCAAGCGGAGCTATCGCAAGAAAATTCACCACGAGATCACTCTGCACGTACCGAGAGTTGGAGAGCACATGAAGGATGGAGAACCCCGCCTGACATGAACGTCGAGAGCCCGATATCCGTCTCTGTTGTTGCGGAGGGAAGCAACAGCAGTGGCAAGGGTGGTGGTCATAAGCATGGTCTGACGAGTGTGAATGGTGATGGGGAAGACGGCGCAGATGGACAAGAGACAGAGTTTGACACGGAAACGGAGGCTGATGGGTCGGACGGTAAGTCTACTTTGTGCTCGGTGACGTTCTGATCATTTTTTTCACGTTGTTCTCGATAGATACGCGACAGATGCCACCCCCGCCGATGCCTGCCTCGCTCGATCCGACCACTGTCTCGTCTCTCGCGGTGAAGAGTGCGTCTCCTCGCGGTTCCATTCAGTGGGACAAAAACGGCGTCCCTGCCACGTGGATACCGCCACAAACGACATCTGTGTCTGTATCGTCGGTGCGGTCGGGACAACCACCCAGTCAGGCCCCTCTCTCGACTTCCGCACCTTCCAACTTGGCCGTCCCACGTTCTCCTCTCGCGTCGCAAGCCAACTTTGGTGCTTTATCCCCTTCGACGTCGTTCCCGTTTGTCATGCAAGGGCAAGTGCCGTCCCATCCCTCACCTCTGGTACCTAGCACGTCACCCTCCGCCACGTTCTCAAAGCTCTCTCTTCATTCACCGGATGCATCATCCTCACCACATCTATCCGTACTGTCTAGTCCTAACGAATCCGTGCCACTATCCTCTACGTCCGCCTTGACGCGGCGTGCTTCGGACCATCGGGCCCTTTCGCCACCTCATCGACCGTCTAAACCCTTACATGTGCATCCGCAGAACGAACCACCTTCTTTACCTGCCTCTCTCCCTGCACCAGTGACGACCCTCGATTCTTCCGATGGCATTCGCGATACGCCCGCGGAGACACAACATCAACAGCCGTATCGGTCTTCACCCGAGACGCGACACGAGACCCACCCTCCATCGGATGTGGAGAAATGGCGACCTAGCAATGGCGAAGCGCATCATGTTCGGTTTGCATCGCCAGAAGCATCGAGCGGGACGCCCCGGCTGAAAGGAAGAGCCATGTCAAACAGCTCGGAACCCCTTGATGCATGTGGTGGCGTCTCAGCTAGCACCGACGTGATTGGAGCCGTCAAGGTACAGGTGGCCCCTCCGTTGGATTGCGATGCCATGGATGTTGAGGTCGATGTCGTCGGAGATAACCCGGCGAAAGATGACAGTGGTCCCTCGCGTGCGACCTCGCCTGAGGACAAGACCAACCACGTCTCAGAGATCGAGTATTTGCCATTACGTGCGCCTGGGTCTCTTCGCCATCAATCGCCGTCAGATTCTCGACCCGACGACATCCCCCCCATGGAGGACCGTCCTGCGCAGGTAAACGACTCGCCACCAACGGCGTCTGATGTCAATGAGACGTCACAAGCCGAACCGATGGTGGTTGACACTGCGCCTGCGCAGCCAATGCGAGAGTCGTCGCCACCTCCACCGCCCAAAGTCAAAATGTCTCTCAAGGACTTTGCGTTGCGCAAGAAGAAACAACGGGAGGAGATGGCTGCAAAAGCGCTTGAATCACCTGCGACGCCTGACGGCCCCGTGTTGCCACTTAGTCCCAGCGTTGACGTCAAACGCGATCTCGCAAGCGAACATGCCGGCACCGCGCAGGCTGCGGACTCTCGCAAGGTCGTCAACGGTGAAGATGTGAAGATGGCTGATGCGACCAAAGGAGATGTTCCAGACTCGTCTGGGACTGCGCATGTCACCACGAATGGGTTTGACGGCGGGAGTGGCCATGAGCGCGATACTACTGGCGCTCCTCGGCGTACCGAGGAGAACACCGCGGTAGAAGATAACAAGCTTTCCACAGAGGGACAGGCACCATCGATGGCCGTAACGACCAAGGCTCCGGACACCCTGCCATCTCCTCCACAACAGCTCACACATTCATCCGCAATTTCGCCGCATGATTTAGGCGAGAGCAACAGCACGGATCAAACGGAGACAGAAGTCGACGGCAAACCTCCAATGACGCTCGCAGCCAAGATGGAGATAATGGATGCGATGGTACCGAGTGGGCTTGTTGGCGCCGATGGTCCTACGCCTGATGTTGTGAGCTTTGCTCCTGAGCCTCCGCCTCCGCCATTGACGACCAAGCAGGCGAGCGAAACGCCAACGATAGACCTCCCCGTTCTCGTAAGCACTATACCTAGATCAGCTCCCCCTTTGATTCCACCTCCCACGCCAACGCCCTCTTCCATGTCGACATCTACGTCTACCTCCGCGGTCAACTCGCGTTCGAATTCAGTTAGTATCCCAGGGAACCCGAATTCATTACCGCATGCCCACATCCTTTCGTCGTCATCGAGCATTCCACCTTCCCGTCGCCCATCACACGAGGATGGCGAGATTACAAGCTCTACTCCACCCAAAACCTATTTGCCGCGATCACATACACCGCCTACACAACCGCGTTCGTTCCACGCTGTCCACCCCTTGTCACCGAGCCTCGGACCTACCTCCTCGACGACGCCTGTTCCTCGTCGGCCCGCCCCTCCGCTTTCGCGTTCTCCGTTGTCCAATAATACTAGTACTGCTCCTACGGTGACGCCGATATCTTCTCGACCGCTTCCGAGTGGGCCGCGTGCGCTACGAGGGAGTATGAATCAGCCGACGAACCCGTATGTACCACCTCGACCACCGTACGGGGGATCGCAATACATTCCTCGTGGACCATCCGCTGACCGAGACCGGATGGATTGGGATCGGGGTGAGCGGCAATGGGCGGCGCAACCGAGACCGCGGGGTCGAGCGGGGAGCAATGGATGGGGGAGATGAGGTCTCTGTCGCTCTCTTTTTTTATTATTCCTGTTTGCTGTTGAATCACCTGTCTATTCTCTTTGTTGCCGTCTGTCTCTTTCTTTCTGCTAACCATTATTGCTTTCGTCCGATTCTTTCACTTCTCTTCCTTTTCTTTGCGAACCTTCCTTTCTTTGTTTTCTTTGTTTCTTCACTCGAGGTGTAATTATTGCACTAGGTTAAAAAGAATGTAAACGATCTTAACTGGGCTTGACGCGTGACGAGGCGATGACCGACTCGCTCTAACTCGTAATCTAATGAGATGATGGCGCAGGTTGGCGTCGACGCAGATGTGACCACTCTCCGCGTATCACTTGGCATAAACAGATCTGAGAGGCACAGTTGAGAGTTTTGGATTAACCTGTGGAAGATTTCATGAACCCTCGACGGTATAAAGTTTTTGAACAGTGCAATAGTGGGCAGATGAGTTCGGTTGCAAGACTTGGCAAATTATGTAATTAGATATGCCTTTAAGAGGGTTATGACGTTATCCCAGGGCGCAACTCCACCCGACGTTTCCGGCCGCATCCTCCACGCATTGTTCGTTCTCCTCGTCGACCTCATCTTCAAAATTTCGCCATGTTGTCCATCGTTAAGAATACGCTGAGACCCGGCCTCATGCGTTCGTTTGTCAGAGGGAGCGTCGCCTCGGTGCACACGCTCCCTGACCTGCCCTATGCATACAACGTGCGTGTTCTACTCGGGGTGTTGGTTGACCGAACGAACTGAGACGGACGCCCACATCAGGCACTCGAACCCCACATTTCGGAGCAAATCATGAAGTTGCATCATACGCGCCATCACCAGGGCTACGTCAACGGACTCAACGCGGCTGAAAAAGCGTACGGGGAGACGGCGTCGACGCGCGAAAAGATTGCGTTGCAGTCTGCGCTGAGGTTTAACGGCGGAGGTGTGTTTTCGTGTACTGCGTCGCTCTTTCATCTGCTTATGAAACATACTCGCTTTTTTGATACCATGTACGAACAGGACATATCAACCACTCGTTGTTTTGGACCAATTTGTCGCCTGTGGGCGAAGATGGGGGGAAGCTTGCGGACGGAGCTTTGAAGCAGGCTTTGGAGCGCGACTTTGGGTCTGTAGAGGAGTTCAAGGCAAAGTTTAATGCGACGACGGCCGCTATTCAGGGTAGCGGGTGGGGTTGGCTCGTGAGTGTGGTGTCGCACGTGGTGCTAGGGTGGACGTGTGCTGACGTGCAAGTTTCGTAGGGATTCAATTCAACGACCAAGAAGCTCGAGATCGTCACGACTGCGAACCAGGACCCGTTGATCTGTATGTCGGACCGTCTGGAATGAGTATGGGAAACTCATGAGCCGTATTTTCAGCGCACGTACCTATTATTGGCGTGGATATTTGGGAGCATGTACGTGTTGATTGCTGCGCACGTTATCACATTGTTTGCTTACCGTTTTGTTTCACAGGCGTTCTACCTACAGGTGAGTTCAACGGGTGCACGTGTGGGGCCGATCTGATCGTTGTATTTTTTTTACAAAGTATTACAATGTGAAGGCCGACGTGAGTAATTTTTGTTGCCATCAAGTGTTAGACTGACCACTCACACGCCCACAGTACCTCAACGCAATTTGGAACGTTATCAACTTCAAGGAAGCGGAGAAAAGGTTGCTGGACGCAACGAAATAGAGATGTGACTCGTCTCGTTAGTTCCATTGTAACACGTTGACAACTGTGTTTGTTTTACCACCGCTCATTGTGAACCCCTGACATTTTTATTCAGAGTTTTGCGACTTGAGAATTTCCGGCCTTGTCTATAGGGACTGGCTTGAGTCACCGGCACCTTCAAGTGTGATGGGCTATGCTTCACTGGTTGGCCGGCGCGCACGAAAGCGGAACTCTGGAAGCATCACCGGGTGATTGTTTTCCCCCGCGAGGAAATTGGGGTACCGCATTCAAAACGACCGAGATTACCATGCATCATGGACCAGTGGCTACTCGTCTTCGAACGATGCTTCCGCTGAGAACTTGACCCCAGTCTCAAAGAACGGCAAGCATATTTCCCGACTGTCTCGCCCACAAACGAAAAACGAATTCGCGAAGTGCAATGCATGGTAACCAGAATGCTTCATTGTTCCAGTGCTAACTTTGTTCGCCGCTAACGTTCTTCGCCCAACTGATACGTACAATATGGCGCAGGTGGCGTTTCCCGTCGGTGCTATCGGTGTGCTACGAAGCCCGACGCAGACGATCTGGTGGTTCTGGTCCCCACGGTCTTAGATTCAGTTAAATCGTAATCGCGCCTCCCGTTCTCTTGTCGGCTTCACAGCAGATTGTCGGTTTCACAGCAGATTGTCAGCCGTGACCTAAGTATATCAATAACACACAGGTACGCCACCGTGCATGTTTGTCGATTGGTCGGCTGTGTACAGGCATATGATGTGATCGCCGCCAGCCCGTACTGATTTTACGCAGTCTCCACCCCAAAAGTGAGCGGTGAAGCCGAGGGTAACGCATGCTGTGATTATCTCATTACGACCACATCCAACGACGGCACAAGGCGAGGGCGCAACAAGGACGGCAGTCCCCGATGGCAAAGCTCACATCCGTCTGGTTCAGAGTTGCCCGGTTGGGCAACTCAATAGCGCGGGTACAGTAAATGAACTTGATCGAATATACGATCCTATCGGTGAATGACAGCATCTGATGGGTAAACTCTCGCCCCATGCTCTTTTTGAGCCACTAACGATATCTGCCCTTTATTCCTTGTCTGGGTGTGCGTTAGTAGCAAACGGTATCGCCTCTCGCTTAGTGTGACGGGGTATGGGAACGACGAGAGCTACTCGGACGCGCGCGCCGCCGGCACGGCCCCCACACGTTAGTGCTGTGCGATTCTTGTAGCGACGCGAACCTCGTTATAGGCACCATCAGGACCCACGCTTCCAGGACGCCTTTCAAGACAAAAAAAAGTTCGGTCCGTGCTTGTCTTGATTGACCTAGTACTTCCATCAGTGCGCGCGTTGACACGAGCTGACAAGCAAGGTTCCGTAAGTTTGTCACTTTCTCGTTTTTCCCAATCTGTTTACGTGCACCTCGGACACCCTGTGGGTGATGCCAAAAATGACATGCGTTATCGATGTTTAGATGGGTATAGATAATGACAACCCCTACCTCCATCGACACGATCAAAAGATGGGCCGCATCGTGTTTCATTAGGTGGCGTTGCCAATTGAATTGTTCATATGAACCCGTGATGCGTTAGGACTGGCGTAGGTATCCGACGGCAAGGCTTGAAAAAGAAATATGACCGTGAACGACATTGGACACATTCATTCTAAAATGTCGACTAGGATAAGCCCGAGATCTACATCGATCGTGGTTCACGTCGGTGGATGATCCATTGGAGAAAGGAAGAGAGACATTTGCGTGGGGGGAAGGATTCCAAGGGACGTGGATGTGCACGCCACATGGAGCGTCGTATTCCCGATGGCGTGGGCAGGGTTCCAAGTTGGGGATTGATTGATTGGTCACGGCAGATCAGAAACATAGGTGCTTCGTGTTGGATGCGAACGATGCCTTGCGAAGGTCGTGGAATATTGCTACGACTCGAAGACTCAATTTTTGTGGAGGGGTCGGCGCGGGGGGGTTGGGGAACTAGAAGGTGATTTTTGTATCATTTCCATCACATTCATCGATGTTTAATTGGAATTGGAACAGTGGGTGAAACACACTACGCTTTCGACTGCTCCATATAGCTTGGGAACGGCCGCCGCAAAAATACACCGGGTGATCAGAGGCTCAGAGCGGTACGAAGACCAGTCCAGAGCATCCGGAAGGCGAATACCCGGGGGATACGGTCCGTCTGCATACCAAGCATGTGAAACACATCAGGTATGTGGCGCAGAGATGTCGGCGTACAATGCACATGGGTCGTCGAGCGTTTATTTTTCGATGTGCGGCCCACGCACGGGAGCAGTACCATTGGAATGGTGCCGAGGGTTGGGAGTCAAATCTATGTTGGAACGGATACCTAGTGTCCGAGTGCCTTTCAATTTTCTGATGACGGTGGCGGACTCACACCTGATTCACCGGATCCAACGATGCTGAACTTGGTGAGCTTCCAAGCCAGTCCGATCTATACTTGGGGGTCCAGTCGGCTAGCGGTTGCTTCCCGTGCGGAGTCTCGGTGTAAAAGAACCAGAATAACCTACGGCGAATGTCTATCTCACAGCCTTGAAGGGCAACATGAACACCGGAGACTACATCAAACGCTTCGATAGATCCCCGCGTTGATCGTTCTGGATCAGCCTCCGGTGTGCTCGCACCTGTCACTCAGTACTCGAAGCGGTGGTTCCAATGATAGTGCGCGCACCATAGTCCATTTTGTGTGGCGCCTAGCTTGCAAGATGGCATATGTGAGGTGAATGGAGATGCTGCCACAGTACGCAGGAGCGAGAGGCGGCCAGCCGCATCAGGTTATACAAGTGTCCAAGGTGCTTTGTTGGCATGCGCTATTACGCTGGGAAGCGGCTCTGCTCGGCAGGATCTAAACGTTAGACCACAGCATAACCAATGAACGATGTCAACAAGCCTTGCACTAGCGGCAAAGCTTGCACGTCATGCACGGACTCATCAGAACACAAAAATAGGCACCAAGAAAGAATGCCGTCAGTTTGAGAACGTTCCGAATAATACTGCGCACCGACAACGCGCCAAGCTCGACCGACCTACCAGGAAGGGGCATATTTGGACCCTTGTATCGGGAAAGGAACGCCACGGGGGATCGTGGCAGCGTCAAGGCTGGGTAAGAACTAATGTTGGCCACAAAGACGCGAAACGCACGCCTGGTTCTCGGTTTGTTGGTGTTAGACGAAGAGGAAACGAAACTCTGTTCGTGTAATGGTAATCGAAACGACGGTCGTTCGGAATGATATAACCATGCTCTCGTCACGGTGGACCCTTTGGAATTGAATGGGCTGTATTATGTAGATCAGACTTGCTGGCGTAGACATTACACGACATCGGTGAACGTATGATCGCAAGCGAAGACTCATGCGAAAAGATGGTGGTCCACCACACGAGCGAAACGCGGATCCCTGAAGAGTTTGTCGATCGATGATCGCGGCTAGAACACCCATGCACTAACTCCGACGTGTTACAATAGGCATAGCGTTGAGCCCTATTGTCACATGGAGTAATTCGGATGCGTACTCGGATGCTTAAGGGAGCACAAGTGACACATCGTTGCGGAACAAAGGAAGCGCTGATCCATCGCAAAAAAGTCTGAACGCACCTTGCCATTAATCGATTCAGGAAGTCGAACCCGTGGTGGAAATTTTGCACCTTGCCGACGCGTAGGTTGGGGTCGTTTGACAAAAACCTTTTCTTTTCATGACATGGCGCTCGCGGCTAGACGTGTTCTCGTGCTACTACTTCTTGAATCCCCGCTGTCTTCGAGCGGGCGAAGGAGTCGAAGGATGGTATGACAATTAGCAGTGGAAGTGCTGTTCCGACAAACGTTCGTTTTCATGACAGAAAAAAGCATACCATGCAGTGAGTTGGCAGTGGAAATGAGATAATAAACTGTCCCTGTCATTGTGGCAAATAATGTTAGCCAACGCCAGTCAGTGAGCCAATGCCGCTGTATGAACACGCCAGAATTCATAAACACGTTACATTGCAGCCTCGTGTACTCGCATTGCCGTACGCGGTTGCGGGGTGCCATTGGGGGTCCTGCCACCCGCAAGTCGTCTTGTGCACCCATCCAGCTTCTTTGAGATGCTTGCCTCTCATCTCCATTCGGCCGAATGGGGCTCAAACGATCTGGATCAGATCTGAAATGTTCCCAGGCATGTGTTGGACGGACGTTCCGGAGGGACCGCAAGCTCAGGAACGAAGCAAGGTACAGGCTGAGAGGTTGGCCAATCCATCACTGGTCAGTGGACGAGATCTTGGTCACAGCATGGCTCTGCGCAGCTGCCAGCACAGCATCCCATCGCATGACGGAGCATCCGGGTGGTATGTACATTGTGTCATCGGCATTTTTCACATTCAGGGTCAAAGTTTCAGGTTGCAAGTTTGTACTCGCTCTAGATCCAACTAGGTCAGAGCAAGTGAGGTGCGTCAGCATGGCTGACAATCTTATCTTCAAGGTATATCCGGGTGCTTGGCGAACTACCGAGATGTGAACAACGCGGTGTCCTTGGGGTCTTCCTCACGTGTAATATGTGTCGTGATGCTCAAGGTACTAGCGACCAAGTCGGTGGGCGTCGTCTGCTCAATTTAATTTGTGGCTTTTTTACGCTAGCCTTCCTTGGAAGGTTCAGTGTTCGGATATCGCTGATATCACACCCTCTCAGACAGTTTCGCATAAGAAGGGCCCGATCCGGATGTGTTCCCCTCCCCCCAGAGTAACGCTTCCAACCTCCCTCAGCAAGTCTGAGCTGTACAATTTCCCCTCTTCCTCTGTTCTTATAATTCGCCATGGTAATGATCTTCGATACTCTGCCCTCTCAGTTCTGCCTTCCAGATCTCTCTGCCATTACTGGCCGTGTATGTGAACTACGAGTGAACTCTCACCAAGCAGAGGCCGACCGCTTCGCTCGCGCTTGGTTCAATAGGTATGTCGTCCTTGGCTTCCTGCTTGTGGGATCCGGTAAATGTTGTTCTGCAGCATAAGTGTGTACGATGACCGGAAACGATCCAAGTTCATCAACTACGGGAAATTCGACCTGTTTGCTGCTCTCACCTACCCCGATGCCGATGTGGAACATCTGATCACTGGTCTTATGTTCTTCTTCTGGGCCTTCGCTGTACGTCTCTCATACCTGCGTTCGCTATTTTTAGTGCTCACGAGTCCCAACAGGCTGACGACATGGCAGACGAAAGCGACTTCCGGTACAAGCCCGAGGATGTTCTTGCCTGGCATCATATCTCCAGGAACATCTTCACCAATCCAGATGATCCTCGCCCGGAGGATCCCTACGCCGCCATGTTATACGAGTGAGTATTTTCAACACCATCGCGATCCCATGACGTGACCTGATGGGTGGCTTCTGCTAGTGTCCTCTACCGCTTTCGCCAAACCGCTACCCCAGGCGCCTACAATCGGTATTCAGTTATCTCCGATGGTGTCTCACAGTCTAACCTGTCGCACAGCTTTTTCCGTGCCTTTGATGCCTGGAGTAACTCACATGTGACACAGTCGCAGAATCGGTCTCAAGACCGGATTGCATCCGTTGAGGAGTTTATTCTCATGCGGCGTTCTACGATCGGTGTCGCCCTGGTCGAAGGTATGCGCATTTCCCACATTCGCTGGCAATCAATGGATTGACGTGGCTTCTGTAGCGTCAATTGAATACTCGCTGGACTTGGACCTCCCAGATGAAGTGTTCGAGAACCCCATCATTCAAGCAATGTCCAATGCAACTAATGACCTTATGACGTGGCCTAATGTTGGTATAATTTCTCCGGTCGATGCGGCGGTTGCTGATTCTCTTCCGATCAGGATCTTTGCTCCTTTAATGTGAGACCATTGAGGCGGTCACGTCTGATTCACGTACTGACGAGTGTTCTATTCTCACAGAAAGAACAAGCCGACGGCGATTACCAAAACCTGGTGTTTTGCATCATGAACGAACGCAATGTCGGACTGCAAGCTGCCATCGACATCTTGGCGGAGATGCTCTCACAGCGCGTTGAAGATTACATCTCATTGAAGAATCAGCTACCGTCGTTCGGCCCTGAAGTGGACCGAGAGCTGTCGAGATACTTGACCGCGCTTGAGAACTTTGTCCAAGGAACAGTGTTGTGGTATTATCTTAGTCCAAGTGAGGAGTTTCGAGTCTCACATATGTTACGACGCTGACATATTGCTCACACAACTTGAAGGGTACTTCCGCGGTGTTGATGTCACCAACCGAGAAAACCTTGTCGTACCCATGTTCAAACCTGGGACCTTCTGATGTTGAAGGCGCTTTAGGTTATATCTTTAGTCCACATGCCTTCCTCACGCCTTTTATCTTTACTTGACGATTCTCCACACGCCTTTTTCTTGTAACGTACGCCCACAATCGTTAGGATTGTTATCTTCAGTTACTCTGTTTTTGTTTGTTGTAATACGCCGTGTTTGCGCATTAGGCTGCATCTGTGTAATCGATGATATTTTTATTGGACCCTCTTATGTCGGGCCCACCGATGCGAGGTGTCAGGATACGCGGAGGAAGCTGCCGGTCGCTCCGACGTCCGAAGTTCGAACAACAAGCCCTCCTTCTCCTTCTTTTGTGTCCTCTTTGTAGGTTCTGCGAGAATCCCGTCGGCCTAGCGATGGGAGGGTATCGTCACGAAGCTACAACGCCGCTGTGCAAAGCATGGGTCTCCTTCGCTCGGTTCACTGTCAGCTGATGAAAAAATTTCCGCATGTCACACGTGATTTTGGTGTCCGGGGTCCACGCCTGTGGCGATCAACACGAACAAACACATCAAGCTGTGTACGTGACACTCCCATTCAAGTTTCTTTTCTTTTTTTTTAGTGTAGGGTAGAAGTGCCAAATTGAGCTCGACACTTTAACCATCGTCGGGTTACTTGACTACGGTCTTTTAACTTGGCCCCGATCCAACGTGAGCGTCGAGAGGGTCGTGAATCGGTGAGTAATCCCTTGGATTACTGCAAACATTAAACCTAGTTCTGCATACTAGCTTTATTTATATCTCATACATATATATTTGACAGGTACCACAAACGTCGCGTTTTCTCCCTTCCAACGTGATACCTCTCGTTCGAGTTCAACACGTGTTGGTCGCCCTCTGTTCACTTCCGCGTCGGTGATCCGCATTCGGAGCATGGGGCGTGCTGCCAACAGCCGCGCAAAACGGATCGTATGTGCCAAGTGACGTCCTAGTGGTCTTCGGACACGTAGCCAGTCCGCACTGTCCACCGACGACCCTTTTTCGCGCTCGCCGTACTGATAGCGATCACTTGCCACGCTGTGACATCGCAAGAAGTCGAGCGATATACGTAATCGAAGCCCACGTTCTGCATACGTGCGACATGTGCATCCTCTGGCCCTACCCCGCTTATCAGATGAAGGTTCAACGGTATGGTGACCTTTTTCCGCGTCTCAGTTTCTGGAAGCCCGTCTTGCCGGTGGCATCGTGTTTTAGGCTGCAAACGTGTCTCTGGCGGCAGTGGTTCGAGCACACCAAACTGAATGACGTTGAATAATCGCCATGTGGAAGAGGGTTCTTACCCCCTCGTGCTTGTTCCGACATCAATGCTTGATTTAGGTACTTACAAATAAGGTCCAGGTTTTTTGATCGATGTTGGCCTTACTCGGGCCGTGGCGCATCCTGACTGTTCAACCCGGGCGTAGTCTTTCGCACAAATATGTCTCTCGGTCGGAATGCGCTCGTACGGATCCTAGGCAAGAACCGAACGAGATCATAGATCTTCGTTGGAAAATGGGCCATCATTGCGACCCTTGGAAGGACGTCATCCTGGGGGCCCGCGAAACGCCAATTCTGGTTGAAACGGCAAAGCGGGCAACGTGTTTTGCGGTGAGTTTTGTATTTGAATAATCACTAAGCGGGGCGCCCTTGCTGACTGGCGGGGGGATTAGCGGACAAACAAATGAGGACAAGGTGGTCGTTACGAAGAAGGGAGAAGCGTGGTGCTGTAGATGGCAAGTTGGTCTTTGGCCCTCGGTTCGGTGATTTCCTGTGACAAGGGGGATGGGGGCTGGGCCTGGACTAGGGATTTGAGGAGCTTCCGCGAGTCCCCGCTACGAGTGATGGGCCGTGGTCTCTCGTCCCTCGCTTTCTTGATCTGATAAGCTCTGGGGCAATGCAAAAATGTGAGTAGATCTGATGGATGGCTGGGGAAGATGGTCACCTTGATCTTCTCCTCGTCGGCGAGGAACGCGGACATTTAGTTTCAAGTGCCAACAGACGTGTTCCTGAGCTCCAGAACGCTTCGGCAGTCGATGTTCGATCCTTCTGTGTTCTGTGTACGCCGTCGACTTCGCTAGACCATCGCAGATCTTTCAATCAGCCGTCCGTGGTGATCGCATCTGCTCGGGCTCTTGGTGTGGAGTGGTGTTGGCGTTGGCGCCGCGTCCTCGGAAATTATGTCGGGCGTGCGGTGCGCGCGTCGAGGACTCTTCTCCCCAAGCGATGTTGGACGTCAATCGAGGCTATTTGGCCATTCATCGCCACTGGATTCCCCCCTTTCTCGTTCATGATCCCGTCTCTGGCAGCGCGGATCTGTCACGCGTTGGGATTGATGTACCTGTGCTGTACTATATCGTAACGACGCTGCTCATTCGCTTTACAGGAGGGTTTGTTCATTGTCTACGTGGATGCATGACATCTGGGGCGTGTTTGCAGGGCAGGGCAGTGGGCCTATCGTTCCCCAAGCGATGTCGAAAGTCGGTCACGGCCACTTGGTTGCTCATCGCCGCTGCTTCCTCGTTTGATTCCATCTTCGACCAAGGAGGATCGTCCTGCATGCTGTATCGTAGCGGCGTCGCACAGGATGGCCTGGTGCACGAGATGGCTGAGTTACTTGCGCTCACATAGATCTGTCCGTAACATCCGTCGGCGGCGACATCTGTGCGCCACCCCCACAATTGTGCAGTGCATCGTGCTTGCATTGAATGCAACATCATGGCCAGGGTGTTGTACTGGGGCCAGGTCGCACAGGCTACTTGGTACTCAAGTCCACATCTCTCCGCCGGTGATAAGTGTCGGAATCAGCAACCGCGCGCGCAGCCTCGTCGTCATCGGACCGACCAAATCACCGACGCGCATGCGGCGCATGTCCATTACATTTCTCGCGTACGCTTCTCCATTGCAGATACATAGCCTTACATTTTACGAGCACATTGACCGCCCTGCGTACTTAATTGTTCGTCCAGTCCCGTGTCCAGATCTCCGATGACTGAGGTGAGTTATGTACTTGCATACACTGTTTACCTAGTCGAACTAATCCGTACGTAGTCTTGTTGTCTCTCGATGGGTAAACCCAATCTAGTCTGTTCTTCACGCACAATGACTGAGTCTTGTTATCTCTCGATAGCCGTCGCGCATCCTCCCGTCTTGCTGAAACTCTCTCAATAAGCCATCCATCAGCAGCAGTGTCAGTGTGCCACCCCCACCATGGTGCAGTCTATCATGCTTGTATACAATGCAGTACTACGAGCAGGGATTGTAGATTACAAGCACAGTCGCCTTAATCAGATGAACAGCATACATACAGCCTCTCTTTCAACACATGCTTCGAGCACCTCAGCCAGCTCAGTGACCTGGAGGATGCAATTTCAACGCAGAGATATGCTGTTGACTTCACTCCAAAAGGTCTCCCTTACAAGCCCAGCTATCTGAACAACCTTGGCAACTCGTTCCATCACTCATTTCGAATGCCTTGGTCGGCCGAAGGACCTCGGTGTCTTAGAATGACAAAGGTGTACCTGTTTCTTCGTTCAGGGCAATGCTTGAACTCGTCGCCACTCCTTTCACGTACTCAGCGGCGGCGTTTGTGTGCCACCCCCACCCCCACGACTGCGGTCATTTGCGATAGTGGTACCTTTTTCAACGTTATCAACAAAGCAAACAGAATAAGTATCTATCGTACCTGAGCGCGTCGCTATGCCTGTCTTGTTCAAGTTCGGATGATATACCAAGATATGTTGTGCGTATTGTAGCGACCCTCGTACAAGTAAGATGAATGTGTGATCGAGCCTGCCAGTGCCAATGTGACCGTCCGTCCACCGGTAAGCGAGACTATCAATCGGCGGCGGCGGCGTTAGTGTGCCACTACACGTGATGTTTGCAGAACGCGGGACGAGGTTGGGATTATCGTGAGGAATAGCGACTCTTGGGATGCACAGCTGTGACCATACATGCGCATTGGGATGACAGGAGTGGATGGCATACGACAAGTCGTGGGACGGGTCTTGGCGGGTTGCGTGATGGAGGAATACCCGTCCTCGTTTCCAGAGGCATGAATGATAGTATGGTCGCTCCACAGGGGGTATTCCTGACGAAAACTGAGTACGAGCGGGCATCTCTTGTCATCCCAGAGCAGCCTTACTGTACTTACCGTAGTCGTTCTGCTTGAACCAGCAACAGGGTCGACCATGACATGGGAAACACTCAATCACTAGAAGCGTGACACCGCATACTAGTAACTGCCATGGTGTGGCGATCCCCAAAGATGGGCTCGAGACGGAGGAAACGCAGGCTAGGATAACTGATAAGCGTTCATTCCGCTTGCTGACGTTGCGGACTAATCGCGCATAGACTCTCTGTACTCGCCACACATTCAGTCCCATCCGTTGTCATGCTTTGAATAGGGTCAGCACGCAAGCAGGGTCGACTGCGGTGCGGGAGCGCTGGATCAGAGCCAGGGGTCGGGATGTGGTAAACCACGATTCGGTCGCCTGATCCCACTCAGTGGGTTCGAACGGTCAACCTGTGAATGCTTACTCTTGAATAGCTTCTTCGAGGGCGCGATGACACCGCTGTCCGACAGTGCCGAGTCGACCTACTTATTGCCGATTGACATTGATGGTTGACATGTTATTTCATCCTTTGATAGGTCGGTTTCGCACGACCTCAACCTCACAATACTTAAGGAGTTGGATCCGAATGTCAGCTCAAGCGTTCGTGAATCATGATGAGATATCGCTGTCGCGTCAACCAAACGGTCTGAGGAGGTGATGGTAGCATGATGTGAGAGGCGGATCAAGACGTGGACCTCAGTACCAGAAACACGTGATTTGAACGCTGTTTAAATTAGGGGCAAGGGTCCGAAGAAGCTGTGTACGACCACGACTACGACCACGACGATGTCCTTCTCCCCCAAACCCACCAAACAACGCAACATCTTTTTCGGCGACGGCTCCGTCGTCGTGCGTAGCGACGCAGACGGTGACGTCCGCAGGCTGGCCATCTCAGCGGACAGACTGGTGGAGCAGCCTTTTGGGGGCCTCACCGTGATTCCGGA
Source organism: Xanthoconium purpureum (assembly GCA_038090075.1). Classification (NCBI taxonomy): domain Eukaryota; kingdom Fungi; phylum Basidiomycota; class Agaricomycetes; order Boletales; family Boletaceae; genus Xanthoconium; species Xanthoconium purpureum. The sequence goes on from JBBPMA010000091.1 coordinate 41,819, forward strand.
CATCATTGACCGTGCCGCGCGTGTGCATAGTGACCGCGACGCCGTCGGGTGGCGCGACATCGTCGACACCCACGAAGAGGAGAAAGACGTCGAAAAAATTGTCAACGGCCAGAAAGTAGTGGAGAAGAAGAAATGGAAATACTTCGAGCTGAGCGACTACAAGTACATCTCCTTCCACAAGTTCCGGGAGGGGGTGTTGGCGCTCGCGAGGGGACTGTTGCATTATGAGATTCTGAAGAGCGACGTGTTCAATATTTATGCGCAGACGAGGTGCGTTGGAAACTCTTTTTCCTTGTTTGGGAGGATGTGGGGCTCATGCGTGTTTACAGTTTGAATTGGCAGCTCATGTCGCACGCGTGCACGACGATTGCGACGCCTGTGGCGACTGCTTATGATACCCTCGGTGACGCTGGTCTCACGCATTCACTCAATGAGCCGGACTGTGTCGGCATCTTCACCAACGCCGAGCTCCTCCCCACCTTGGGCCGCGTCATCAAGGATACACCGTCTGTCCGACTTGTTGTCTACGATGGTGAGGCCAAGCAACCCTTGCTCGACCAGATTCGAGGCGTCCGTGAGGGCATTGTGGTGGTTTCGATTGACGACCTAAGGAAGACTGGCGAGAAGGAGCCCCTTGACATCTTGGAGTCTCGCAAGCCCACACCAGACGATCTAGCGCTCATTATGTACACGAGTGGCAGTACGGGCGCACCCAAGGGTGTCCAGCTTACACATGGCAACGTGGTGGCGTCCACTGGCGGTGTTTGGCACCTGATTGGTCACCACCTCCGTGACGGCGATACGTACCTCGCCTACCTGCCCCTTGCGCACATCCTGGAGTATATGGTGGAGGTGACGATGTTTGCGGCGGGGGTGAAGATGGGGTACGGGCGTGTCAAGACGCTAACGGATGCGTCTGTACGGAAATGCAAGGGGGACCTTGTCGCGTTCCGACCGACGATTCTGGCTGGGGTGCCTCAGGTCTGGGAGACGATTCGCAAGGGCATTCTGGCCAAGGTGAACGCGAGCGGGACTGTGAAGAAGACTGTGTTCCAAGGTGCCATGGCAGTCAAGAAGGCCAATTTGCCTGTGCTGACCGACATTGTGGACGCCTTTGTCCTAAGTGGGGTAAAGGCGGCCACTGGGGGACGTCTTCGTCTGGCGGTGAGCGGTGGCGCTGCGCTGAGCAAGGAAACACAAGAATTCTTGTCGATGGCGCTGGTGACGATGCTCCAGGGTTGGTTCTCTGGTTCTGTTGACGTACAAGGGGTTGACGAGTAACTTGCAGGGTACGGGATGACAGAATCGTGTGCGATGTGCGCATTGCTGCCGCCTGAGTTGATGCAGTATGGTGTTGTTGGGCTTCCCATGCCGTGCATCGAGATCAAGTTGATTGACGTCCCTGAGGCGGGGTACAGTGCAAAGGGGAATCCGCCTCAGGGTGAGGTGTGTATCAAGGGACCTGCGGTGACCAAGGGGTATTACAAGCGCGACGACTTGAACAACGACAAGACGATCTTTACCGAAGACGGATGGCTGAGAACGGGAGACGTCGGTCAGTGGAACCCGGATGGGACGCTTACTCTGATTGATCGGTGAGTATTGTTCGGCGTTTTAGAAGCCCAGAACCGATGTATTTTTGGACAGGATCAAGAATTTGGTGAAGCTACAGGGTGGCGAGGTACGCCGTGTGGGTTCCAGGAATGGTTTTGTTCTGACGATGATCTGGGATAGTACATTGCGCTGGAACGTCTGGAAGCGACGTACAAATCGTGCTGTCTGGTTGCCAATATCTGCGTGCATGCCTCGGCGGAAGCCAAGCAGCCCATTGCGATCATCATCCCACACGAAGTGAACCTGCGCCACGTTCTCGCGCAGCGGCCACTGCCCGATGTCGACGCTACTGCGTCGCTTGCGGACTTGTGCCATAACAAGGCGGTGCAGGGTTTGGTGATGAAGGAGTGCAACTTGGTGGGCAAGAAGAGCGATTTCAAGTCGATGGAGATGTTGGAGGCGGTCATTCTGACTCCCGAGGAGTGGACGCCTGAGAATGGGCTGGTGACGGCTGCGCAAAAGGTGCAGCGGAGTAAGCTTGCCAAACACTTTGAGGCGGAGGTCAAGGTGCGTCTTTTGTGGTCTCGCATTGAGCATGACTGACACTTGGGCAGACGATTTACAAGAACCAGTAGAGAGGGCTGTATACCCATGCACGGATGTTTTTCTTGCTATCCTGTACATATTCTTTCTAGTAATCATATCCTGTACGAGGAGGCGATGTGAGTTTACGTAATGATCGTGGTGTCGCAGGTGCCGAAAGGGCTGCGGCTGCATCCAGGAGTGGCTTGTTGCGACAACCCTCTTCTCTTGCCTTTGAACCACCAGGTCCCCCCTTGACGCTCCCTGTATCTTTACGGCCCGTTTCCCATTGATGTCGTCCCAAAACCCGGTATGTGGTGTCACTCGAGTGCCTTATTCGCTTCCGGGGATGAAGGTGTGAAGTTGTGTGCCTTGGCTGACATGCGTCCTCGTAGATTCGGAGAAAGTTGGTCATTGTCGGTGATGGCAAGTGGTCCTTTCTCCTGGTTGTTGAGGTGTTTTCTCATGTTCTCGGGTTTTGCTGTGAACGTGGACGTATGGGCGTGGGCGTGTTGACTGGATTGCGATGTGCGAACGTGGGCGTGTTATAGGTGCGTGTGGCAAGACGTCGTTGTTGTGTTCGTTTGCGCTGGGCGAGTTTCCAAAGGAATACGTGCGTCCTGTGTCATTCTCTTTTGACTCGGGGCTGACTTGGGCCGGCGGCGGCGTCACGCGGGGGTGTTGGACAGCAACCGAGTGAGTGCCTCCGACTCGGCTTGGAGCGATGGGGCGTGTTGGTTGACCGTGATGCTCTTTCCCCCCAGCCATTTTCGAGAATTACGTGGCCGAGATTCGGTTGGACGGCAAGCCGGTGCAATTGGCGCTCTGGGACACTGCGTGCGTTTGCGTTTCCCTTTTCCCCCATTGTGTGTGGCATGCGGAACTGACGTACCCCCTTAGTGGACAGGAAGAGTACGAGGTACGTGTTGGCGCTGCGCGACAAAGGCGATGCAATGCGATGACGCGCGGTCCCATGACTAGCGTCTACGACCGCTCTCGTATTCCAAGTCGCACGTCATTTTGATTGCGTTTGCGATTGATACGCCGGACTCGCTGGAGAATGTGACTGTCAAGGTGTGTCTTGTTGCGCTTGCTTGGTCACTCCCCCTTACGCGTTCGCAGTGGATCGAAGAGGTGAGGAGTATATGTGGACCGACGATCCCGATTCTGCTCGTGGGCTGCAAAGCGGACTTGCGGCCGCCCCCAAACGCGCCGGACATTGGGCAGTACGTCTCGCGCGCGCAGGCGGAGCGCGTGGCGGTGGAGATTGGAGCGCGTGCATACAAGGAGTGTTCGGCGCTCAAGATTGAGGGTGTGGATGACGTGTTTGAGGCGGCGACGAGGGCGAGCATGTTGATGCGGGAGGGCGCGCCGTCGGGTCCGTCGGGCGGGTATCGGTATCGGGACAGGGCTGTGCAGGACGGGGAGACGCACGATGGGGGGTGGAAGTGCTGCGTCGTGTGTTGATGCGGTCGTATGTGTCTTTTTTTGTTCATGCATTGCATACTTTCTTTTTTTTCTTTTACCTTGATTCGTTCGTGTCTCTATCTTTTGCCCAGTAGGTATGCTTTTTTCCCGGACTCGAATTGTTCTATGTTATGCATGCAGAAAAATACACGGTATGCGATCTACTAGCTAGAGGAGACCCGACGGCCCGCGGGTGATGCCCAGATCCTTGATGCGCCCGGACCCGACGTCGTACACCCACCCGTGTACGGTGATGTGCTTGCCCGCAGCCCAGGCCTGCTTGACGGGTTCCGTGTCACAGACGTGGCCGACCTGGCGCTTGACGTTTTCGTGTACGATGTGGTCGAGGGCGTGTTCCGGGGCGGTGGTGGAGAGGTCGAGGGACGCGATCAAGTTGGTGAGGGGGGTGAGCCAGCGGGCGAGGGGGGTGGACGGGGTGGATGCGGTGGCTGCGGTGGCTGCGGTGGCTGCTTGGTAGCACGCTGCTGCGCCTCCGCACTGTGTGTGTCCCGCGATGATCACTGGGGACCGTGTGAGCGTGGGCGAGGTCTAGGGGTGGGTATATGCGCCGCAACGTACCGTGTTCGACGCCGACGACGCCGAGGGCGTAAGAGAGGATAGCGAGTGCGCTGTCATCGTCAGGGTGGACTTGGCTTGTGGCGATGTCAGGGATACGTTCGGGTACATCCGAATGGAGACGTACTTGGCGATGTTGCGGTGGACGAAGACGTCGCCCGGGCGCGCGCCTGTGATGAGCGACTCTGGGACGCGCGAGTCTGCGCATCCGATCCAGAGGACCTGTGCGGGTTAGGGTTATAAGCTGGGGGAAAGGGGGATGCAAGACGACCGCGGGGACATGCCTTGGGATACTGTCCCTTGGCGGACTGCTCAAAGAAGCCCGGATCGGTGCGATCGACGGAATCGGCCCACCTGGCGTTGGCGGCGAGGAGGGCGTGGACGGGGGAGACGGGGTAGATCATGGTGCTCAGTGCGCGACTGAGGAGAGAAATAATATTGAAAGACGAATCAGCTGTCTACGACATCGACGGTTTTTTAAGTTGTGTAGTGCAGTGGAGTACGATCTGATCCCGTATATGACATAATTCA
>JBBPMA010000092.1:5486-40743 GCA_038090075.1 Xanthoconium purpureum
TTTACTTGCGTTAACGATAATGATCGTCCTGGCTGGCCGCACGATGCGTCTTGAAGATGTGAGAAGAGCGAGAGAAAAGAGACAGCAATTGCCTCCTCCTCAAGGATCTCCTCTCTCCGATATGGTCGCAACGGATCCCACGCGATTGCAACGCGGGTCAAAGAGGCAGGGTGCTTCGGGTGGTCTGGCGGGCAATGGTTTAGCGCTTCACGATTGAGGACTAAAAAATTGCCCCGGGGTCGATCCCCCCTCCAGCCGCAAACATGACGGTTGGAATTGGGAAGGCAACGATCACGCAACTCTCTGCCCATCGAAAATCCAATTCTCTCGTCGCACCCTACCAACGAGTTCACGGAGTGGCGTCAACCACGTAAATAGATTTCAACATAAAACGATAGAACATTGCTAATGACAGTTAAGATGAGACTCTTGTTACTACTTCAAAGCTTCATGTTCAAGCCGACGTATCGATGCGGAACAGACAATACAACAACGTCGGTGCATCGCAAACAGGACACCTCGAGTCTTTCATAATCGCCGTAGAAATGCACCTGCATCCAGTTTCAGAGCGTTGGTCGCAAGGTCATCATCAAAACCACACGTACTCGTAACAAAAGAGGTGGCCACATGTAGTCGTCGTCGGTGCTTCGCAGTGATCTCGATAGCAGGACCTGCAGTGGTACGACGGCGAGGGCGCCGCGTTTGACGACCGTCTGTTGTACACGTGGTGGGGTACATAGTTTGCCCCGCCGTCGGTCCACCTTCTAGTCGGACGCCTGAGAGCGGAAAAACGCGGCAATTTACTGATTCCTGCATTGCAGATCATGAGGGGGGTAGTATACGGACAAGACGCAGAACGAAAGACATACCGTTCGTTCTATAGCCGCCCGAACCTGGTCGAGGGAGTACAACCGGTGGATCGAGCGACGAATCGCTCGACGTGGATCGTCTGTCCCATGCCGGCTCCGACATGATGTTATCCTCGAACCGCACCTCACGGCGGCGTCCTCGGTCACCTATAGCAAGTCCCGCGGAAGATAAGATGGGCGATGAGATACCTGGACTACGAGATACTGGAGAGGATGAAGGTTCTTGCGTCTGATGCGTGAGCGATAAATAAGCCCGTGCCTCGCGAAGATACTCTGGCGTCATGCTCGCGGAGACGCTAATACCAGCCGACTCGGGGGAGATGGAGCTGGGGCATCCCGAGTTGCTATCATACGACGTCAGTACGTTTGTGTGGGACTAAAAAGGGATATGGTACGACCTTGCGCTACCAGTTAGTTGCGTCGAGCTTGGAACCAGCAAGCTCAACTGCGGAACGGTATGATCGGACGTGGGAGTTTGACCTACGGAAGACGCGCCGTTCATCCCCTGCAACGAAGATTTGGAACGGGGACGAGGCGAAGACCCCCGAGAATCCATATCGCTTGTCATCGTCCAACTCGACGAAGTCGTCGGGGATACTGCGCCCGGATCGGGTAATTTGACGACGGGAGAAGTCAAGGGGGGAGAGCGAGTGAAGGAGCTACTCGAATCGCTAACCACTTCATCGCGTTCCGCCGCGGTCACGGCGGCAACGGCAATCCCCTGAGACAATGACAACAACGGGGCCGGTTCGGGCCGTGGACTGAACAAGCTTTGAAAGTCGACCGATTGCATGAGAGGTGTCCCGACCGCCGGAAGCGTCGACAAGGGAGTGTGGTCAAACTCGGGCGATGCCTTGAGATCGTGCCCAGCGTCCAGAGACAGTGATCGGATCGTCCCATTCCATGGCTGACCGTCGCTGGGGGAGCGTTGCTCGACGGAAAGGGTGGAGCTACGCGATTGCGACCCCGCTGAGTCACCGGATTCAGCCGTTACTCTTTGGGAAATGGGGCTAGAGTAGCCACTCAGGCTGGGAGGCAGCGGAATGAATGACGCGTATGGGAGGTTCGCACTACCCTCGAAGCCCCAAACAGGGTCATAGGCCCGAGCGCTCAGTAAGGGGCTTGAAAGGTCATCCTGGAGAACTTTGTTCTCGCGATCTGGCTCAATGGCCGGAACAGCGGATTGTCCCTGATCACCAAAGTTTGGACGATGGACCGTGAAGAGATGCTGCAAAGCGGAAGTGGGTTATCGCTGGGTTATCATACAAAGTTGTAGATCTTACGTATTGGTATGCATCCGCGTCAGCAAATCTGATATCGCAATCTTGACATTTAGGATGATTGAAGAAATGATTGATGTGATTTTGTAAGACCTTGGGGGTGTCAAAGTGCCACTGGCACAGGTGGCAGTGACACTCTGGATGTGAAGAAGCGCCATGCTGCACGATCCGAGGTTAAGGGTAACTAACGGAAAGCTCTCTCACTCACGTCCGTATAATCAAATTGGTCTCTGAACCCGATGCCACATTTCTTGCACTTGGGATGTTTCCGCGAATTCGAGTAGTGGATAGCGAGCTGCTCCCGATCGAATAATTCACCTTCACATACATCACAAGCGACGCGTGGGTGGGCTTCATCGACATGCTGCGAAACCAGACTGATAATTGACTATCACCATTGGTAAACGAGATACTTACGACGCTATATGTATCTTTGTTCTCGAATCCAAGACGACACCTCTCGCAGTGAGGGTGGATATCATTCGGAGAGTCCTTGTAGTGTTCAAGGAGTTCAGCTTCCTCGGCATAGGACAAGCCGCATAAGCGACAGGCGTAAGGGAAACGATGCTGCTCTAGGTGCTCCTCCAGGTCTCTCATGTCCATATAGATCCCATCGTGGCAAATGGGACACGAATGAACCGTGACGACATGGACCTCGAGTTCCGTCTGGGATAAACAAGCCTCGTGGCAGACTTCGCACTGAAAGCCGCGGCGATATGTGATAGTTGCGTGGGACTCCATACCAGATTCCGCAAACGGTCGGCGAGAGCTTGGCTTTGGACTTGGCCTTGGAGAAGGGGGATGGACTAAATCCATATGCTGAGGGGTCCAATGAGCGTTGGGGGCCTCTTTAACTCCAGATCGGGAGGCTCACCATGCGTAATACGTTATCATCCTCAAAGCCGAGACAACAAGCGACACAAACCGGATGGTCATTATCTGCGGCAGCGAAATGAAGGTTGCGCTCTTCCTCCGTCCGGTATCGTGTTTCGCACCTCTTACACAGAATGGGACGCGAATGCTCCAATATGTGGTCGGACAGAGTCTGGGCATCTCTCAAGATGCCATCTTGACACACGGAACACGAGTGTACGGTGTTAACGTGTTCTTCTAGCGCGGCCGTAGAGGGGCAGATAGAGTGGCAAATAACGCATTCGGCCCCCGCAGGATGCTTCGCAGCCGTGTGGTCTTGCAATGCCGCCTGAGTTTTGAACTCCTTCTTGCAAAGTTCGCAGACAAAGGGAACTTTGCCATGCGAGTTGGAAGAGACGCTCTTATTGCTTATGGACTGGGAACTCGCCGGGCGAACGATCGTTGGGCTAGGACTCCTACGAGAGAGGATGGCGTCGGCGGTAGGCTCCGCCTGACGACCGTTGGTCTGAGGCTGAGCCTTCTGGTGGACTTGCTTGAAATGGTCGTTCCACTCGAAGAGAGAGGAGGATAGGTGGTTGCATTTCGAGCATGAGACCTTCCCGTGTGAGGACTGATGCGTTTTCAGCTCAGCGAGAGAGTCGAAGTTTACTTGGCACTCGCTACAACGATGTATAACCCGCTGTTCAACCGCGTCCAGTCTGTTGGACATCGGGTCGCCGCTCACGGCAATCGAAGCTGGAGAGACTCCGTGCGTCTCCAATGGCTGAGCAACATCCTCGAAACTTGCGAATGGAGATGCCGAACGAGGAGGATAGTGATGTTTAGCCTTCTGGTGACTGGACAAACCACCAGGAGTGGTAAACTTCTTATTGCAGATGCAACATTTGGTAGCGGAGGCGAGTTGAGGAGAACGATGTCCTGCAGAATTAACAGGACCTTTCGAATGTACCTCCGAAATATGCTAAAGAGCGGGCGAAACGTCAGACAGTGATGGCGCCTGGCAAGCAAGTGACCAAGTTACATTCGTCAACTCGCCGGCTTCGTCGAAGAACGGCTGTTCGCCGGGGGGGCAAAGAAGGCAGAGGGGCATAGGAGGCGGTAAGATCGTGGTGTCTGTGACGGCTTGCTCACCCCAGGTCCAGTCTTTTAAGAGACCGTTGCCCCAATACACGACGCCGCCTCGTGTTCCGAAAGGGCTGCTCACCTCACTTCATCAAGTGACCCATATGCGGATTTATGTTTCCAGAAGCCATCGCCCACAGCATGCTTTTCCAATGCGCACTGCAGAGATTCCTTTCGTCACAAACCTGAGCAAGCGACAGAACGCGATCTCGGGGTTCAACGTTCCCCCTGACGTTGCACGAGGTGGGAATCGGGGGTCCTTAATAGTAATTCATTTAGTGAAAGTGAGCCTCTGCAAGGTGGTGCCCCGTCGATTCGCTGACCAGAAATTTGAGGATCAGACCAATGGTAGTACATCGCCATTATGGGATCGAATCGGATAACATGTTGACGACACCTTTGAAGGTCTTCCCTTTGAAATCTGCTCTCGCCTGAATCGCCGGCATTTTGGGTACAAGTATTGGACCTACGAGTCGGCCGTGTATCAAGTTCATCGAAGATCGATAGAAAGGTAGTCCAAACACTTGCTAACTGCATGGTTTGTTTGGAATCTGTTGGTGGCGTTTTTTTTTGGAACCACCACCGCGACGTCACAATTAAGCTGCACGCATCGTTCCCAGATCCTTGGAGTGCGCTCCCGCGTTGAGAGTGTTCCGTCCAGTCAGTTTGGTCAACCTAGTCATTGATTCTGACGACTTCTTGGTAGGGTGACATCGTCTATGACTGGCGCGCTCGCACCAACAATTTTTATTGACTGACGAAGCAGCAGGATGCTGGAGCATACAAAGCGGAATTCAAGCTGGGTCGATGGGCTTTCCGGAGTCTTGAGGGGACCGCAGATTTTTACCAGTGCGACGCAGAAATTTTTTGAAAGACATCTGAGATCTAAGTTCGTTCATTATTTCGTTAGGGACCGCGACACGCGATCTTGTCTTGCCATATCACAGGTCTCAGGACCCTACTCCCTTTCGGCGTCACATCCTCTTACACAGTACTTTTGGTATGTCGCACTATTTGAGTCTCCTTCGCCACTCTTACCGGCAAGATCGCTTCGCAGCCAAGTGTCTATCCTCGGCCCCGAGCCTATGCGGGCGCCGTGAAAGAAGCCGTTCCCAGGCTGGTTAGGCTCCTGAAGATCAAACTCCAGACCTCTTCATTCACTTCATCTGCGGCCACGCCTCGACTCTTCCTTCGGCTGGTCCGACCCCTGGTCGCTCAGTGAGGAGTAGTCTTCGCACCGGCGACCCGTCTTCGCAAAGCCCATCTTGGTGCAGGATGTGCTTCAAGATGGGCTTTGTGCCGCCGGTAAATAAGAGTGGCGCAGTAAGGACATGTACAGCAAAGCTGCAGTGCCGCCATTCGATCACTTTCCCGGATTTATGTGATAGTGATTCGATTCCTAGGTCCCTACTATAACTGGCTTCGAGGGTCGTATAGGTGACTTTGATGGACACCGCGGACGATAGGCTGAGGCAAATGAAGGCGCACAAACTTAACCGAGAACTCGGCGAACTTCTGCCTTCGACCTTCACATATTACCATGCTTCAGTGACTCGTGCACATTGCGTCTTCCCGGCCTTTTTTATGGGAAGGCAGTTAGCGACTTAATAACATTCAGCCTCACCACACCCTACGATGACAGCCGAGACTGTATGAGGCAGGTTTGAAGCAGACTTATTGCTTCCCGTTGACGAATTGCCCATGGATATCGGATTCCAAACGGGAACAGGGGTATCCAACCATCCAAGTGCAATTGTTACATAGGGTAGGACGTTGATGTGTTACATATTTAAATATGGTACTATATCCACAAATTCGTAGTTGGTGATAAGTAGGCACAGAGACCACTACATGGCCTGTGGTGTTAGTTAAGGAAGAATTGGTAGGCAGTTCGCCATGCTTTGTTTCCGTCTCGTTCGATGACATCCTGGAGTCGACGTCAGCAACCATACTTCGCAAGAGCACTTCTTCAATGGGTATTGCTTACCCCATGACAAGGGATTATCCTGTCAAAATCCCAGGAAGCGACCGTCTTTGCGTCTCGTTTCATCGCTCTGCCCATGACATTCACGTTAGCCAATAGCCAACAATACAGGCTGGTATTCGACTCACTCGGCATCAGTGGTGACGCCGTGTATGACTTTTTGGTGCGCCCATGAATCTGGCTTCAAAGTACCTTGGGGAATCCATCTGGAAGACTTCGAGTACTAGGCACAAGTTCAAAAAGTGGATCACGCGACGAACAAACTCGTACACTCACTTGTTCGGTCGCTGGTAGATTGAACAGCAGATCTGCTTGAATCAGAGATCTAGACGGGACGTGAAGGAATGCGACGTCTTTGTTTCTGATGCCAGAGAAATAGCTGCAGCTGGCTGAGTTCAAGCTCGGTAACAACTTTTTCCTGGACGTACCAATGCTTGATCTTGGAAACGGGATTAATGATGTCTGCAGGTTACAGGAAGTTCACTCACATCATCTTCAAAACCATACTTCGTGTCGGGTGGATCGCGGCCCCAGACTAACAAGGTGACAGTTCACACATCGTTGAATCGCAATGGCTCGAACCAAGCACTCACGTCCATCAAACGGAAACGACTTTTCGTTCATCCTCTTGACCGTATCCTCTACCCCGATAACCTTTGCATTCGGGTACGCCGTCTTGAACTCCAACAAATAGAGATGGTGCACGATATCCGGATTGATGATATACCTGCCATGCAGTGTAGAAACGTCCATCAAGTAAGTGCGCTCAGAATACATACTTGACCGGACCGAGCTCGTTGATTTTGGACTTGGTTTCGTGGTCCAGTGGGGTCGAGGCAAGCACCCAAACGCCCCCGTCTCTTAATTTGACGGCCGTCGATCGACCGCCGATAGGAAGGACTCCAAATCTAGCGAACGGACTAGAGGAGAGATAAATCGCTGGGTTGCCTCGTTCGGTGCAAAACAAACCGGGAGAACGTCCAGACGTCTTTGACGACCTGTCACACGCATGGTAGCGCTCGGACTTGGATATCGGAAGTGGAGTAACGGTACCTCGCGGATGATGGTATCTCCCATGCTTTCTCTGGCAAGTTCTTGACTCGACAACTTCTGGGTGGAGACCTTCTGAAGTGGAGGTTGTGGTGAGGTTCGAGTGAGGCGAGGTCGAGGGGAGGAAACACCTCACGACAGATGACGTCAGGCTGTCAACCCGAAACACGCCTGGACAACGTGAGAGATCATGTCATATTTCATCCATGGGGTAAGGAAAGCCGACACCGAGTGCTGTGTTTAATTTATAGTTTTGCATATCGTACATACGGGAGTGTGAAGGGTATTAGTTGGGGCCCCGACCGTTCGGGGCACTCTGATAAAACGTGGGCGAATCGTAAATGAATGCATCGAGCTCCGAATCAGAACCGCTATCATCCCCCGAATCGTCCGAGTAGTCATTCGGTTTGCCGATATGAAAGACGTCCGTGAACGGCGTCTGAGGCGCGTCGTTGGAGTCATCCGTCGATCGGGCGATAATCGATGCTACACGTTCCTCCAATTGTTGGCTCGGTACCAGAATGCGAGGATGCGGCTTCGTGTTCTGAAAGAATTCACTCAGCTCGTGGAGGTCCTGAACAAGCACGCCAAGATCCTCATCCAACGGGTCGGTGAACGAAATGATCTGCGAGCGCGTCTCCAGATCAATATACGACGGCCGCACAGTACTGGTACACGTTTGTGCGACTGCCAGCATGTTGTTCCTGCAAATGGATCGCCGGGATTTAACTCGGGGGATACACCATCCCGAATCTTCAGGAACGCCAAAGATTTCTCCTTCGTCTACAGGAGTATTGAATGAGCTGTGCATGCTCATCCGGAGAACATTGCGGGAATTTTGTCCTCCCGACACCTTTGTCGGCTCTTCTAGTACGTCAAGCGCCTCGGCAGCTAGGTCACCCTCGACAAGTCGCAGTAGCGGCATGAGGTGTTCGGTTGCAAGTGAATGGTGTGCATTTCGCGGATCACGTTGCTGGAAGAACGCCTTCAACACTTGCATCGTGTGGACGCGGACCCAATTCTCCTTGTTGAGAACCAGCCCCAGAAGGAGCGTGGCCATATCCGACCAGCGCGTAGCGGAGTAGTATTCGCGAAGCCCTGCAATAGACTGCCGAAGGAAGTCATCTTTGGTACGGAAGCGATGCTTGACGAACGAGGTCATGATGCGAGAGATCGTGTCCCGACCCTCTTGTGAAGCAAGGTTGGCAACAGAAGTGCAAAAATCGTCAAGAGCAGCATCACGGCTGTCGCTAACCATGGAATGTAAACACCACGGAAGGGAGAGGGTGAAAAGATCGCAAAGACGGCGTTCAGAGGGTTCGATAAGCCGCGAGTCCGAGACTCTGGATAGCCGCTGAAGCGCCGGAAAGGTGTCAGCCATGGTGGTAGCCGAGCGCAACCCACTCAGAAGGCAGGTTTGTAGACTGTACGTGCCATTCCAAGACTCTGGACGCTGAGCGAGGACTGATTCGACGGACTCTGCGTTTTCTAAATCCATCTTGTCGAGTACCGCGATCAGAAGTTTGACCGCTGCGGCGAATTCCGACTCAACGGCTGTCGTGAGACATGATGCTGTTGTCCAGAAGAGACGGGGGAGGAGAGCGGGGTTTAGGTCATCTGAAGCCACAGAGACCACGAGCGTGGAGATGATCGCTTCGGCAAAATGATGGAGATCGGTCTCTTCGTCGCTGATGGTAGTGCATAAGCGACTGAGGATATGCCCGAGGACGTCTTGAGAAAGTGGGACCTTGAGCAGCCGGAAGACCTGAAGAGACCGTCTGGCGATGCTGCGAATATGACAATGTTCGACGTAGGGTATCGATACGGCCGCTAAGTTCTTCGCCAGGTCAGGAACGGATTGTCCAATGACGGATACCACATGGTCCACGATATGCTTCATGCGAGGCAGAACTACCTCCTCCCCATCACTCTCCAACCAGAAAAGGGAATCCCCCTGGCTCTCCATAGTCGCGATGATGGATAGCAGAGACGCTCGGGCAGGTTGTCCTACCTTGTCTGTAGCTGATGGGTACCGGGGCACGCAAGCTCTCATCAAGTGAAACAACATGCGACGCGCAGCTGATCGCAGCATCGAGGCCCTGTGATCCAGATGGCAAAGGATAGCTGAAAGGATGATGGGAATATGTTCATGATGCGTCCACATGCGTTCCACCGAGACAGAGCCAATATACACCATCGCGTACTGAGCGGAACCCAACAACTGGCGGGGCTGATCATCTGCGAATAGCACATCGAGGTCGGTCCACAACTCGAGCTCCTCTGGAGTCGGTTTCTCCAGCCGGTGCTCGAATGTAGGGAGCATCCTTTCTGGTCCGCAGATGCTACATAGCTCCTGGAAGATCTGTACGCCAACCGCTGAACGAGACAGGCACGCAACGACCTCGGAGGCACACTTGACAAAGGCGTTCGTGGCGACTTTGAGGGACTCGTTGACCAGGAAAGACGTAACGGCTCGCCCGGCTAACGGATCTGGCACCTCAACAAGCCGAGCCCAAATCGCGGCAATTTGTTCGGGTTGTGCGCCACCGAACCGCTTAGTAAGAGCGAGCAAGTGGTACACAACGAGGCTGCCCTTCGATGTCAAGGCCAACTTCGACGTGTCAGGTGCGCTGACCTCGAGGTTTGGCACCCAATGTTCCAAGCCTTGTAGCATGAGATGACACACTCTTTCGTTGCCATGGCGATGGACACGTAAGAGTAGTGTTGTGACTTCTGAGAGGACATCGAAAGCTTGCTCTGGGTGCTCCCCTGCAAGACATTCTCCGACGAGTCGGTGGGCTTGAAGGTAAACGCTCGGAGTACGGTTGGCTACCATAGTTTCAAACTCGGCCATAGCAATCACACCTGCGGACTGCTCATGCATGGCAACAAGAATGTTGAATGCATGCCGTCGTATAGTGGTGTCTCCATGGCATAGGTTCGTCAGTCCAAGGCAGACAGATTGTGCGAACGTGAAAGAGTGGCTTGAAGTGCCGCAGATCACATCCGCGATGGTCTCAAAAAACGCGGCACTGCTTAATGTGATGGTTGTGGCATCGCAGAACCCTCGACGTAGTACGTCTACTAGGAGATCTGCGCCAGGGTGAGGCAGGATGAGGAGAGACCGCAGTGCTTTTCTGAGAAGGAAGTAAATATGTTAGCGCACCTTTTATCACGGACAAGCAAACTTACTTAGCACAGATCACCAATGGGGGTTGACCATCCTCAAACACGGCGTGGATTCGATCGAGAATCTGAGCAGCCTCGAGCGGTTTAAGGGGATCTGGAATGGAACGTTCGATCGGAGAGCTCATCTCAATAACGTCGGCCGAACGATAAGCCTTTTGCTACAACATCCGGTGAACAAGACGTTACGTTTCGGAGAAAGATGCAACTCACACAAAGAGATGACAAGGCACCGACAGACGCATGAGACAGTAGCTTGGTCTCGTGTTGAAATCGTTCGCGGGCGTCTGACTCCGCCTCAGGGTCCTTTATGGCCGCAGCCGCAGCCCTCTGCATCAAGATAAACCTTGTTTTGGCAGATTCATTCTGTGGACCATATTGGCACCATTCTTCGCACATGCGATAGAGAGAGAGATGGATGTTGGGAGGGATACCATCCACCTCAGGGAGTTCCTCCGAGGCATCAAAGAGACGCTCGACCAACCCGCAAAAGTAACGCCGAAGCCGCTGTAAAGCGTAATTATCCCGGTTGTCGGGTGCAAGTAAGAAGGTTTGTGTGTTCCTAACGAACTTGAGTGCGTGGAACAAGGCATCCTGTTTGCTCGACGACTTTAGAGAATGAAGGTGCGGTGCGGTGAGGTAGTAGATTCGACCAACTGCTGAATGCAGGCGACCTTGTCGACGAGAGCGGATCCCAGTCGCCGGCGAACCCGGCTTGGTGCGTCCTTCGTCGTAAAATTGACGAGACGCGAATAAATTGAGATCCTCTAGGAGCTGAGGATGGCCTTCGAGAGGAAATGCGCCGATAGACAACACAGCGGCATCTCGGAATGGTGTATAGTCCGCATCCAAGAACGGCGTCAGGTGCTTGAATAGATAGCGCGTCGTCGACATTCGTTCACGCTCAAAGTTGGAAGTCGAAGGTGCACGAGTGTGCTCCCGACCTGCCTGTGTCATCGCGAGTCGATTATCTGATACTGCTGCGGTGGAACAGAGTACCCTAGTCCACATATACCACTGGTCGATGAGTGATATATTTTCCTTCACCATTTTATACCCATCTCGTTCTGTGGGACGCGAGGATTGCGTGCGACCGCTGGAAGATATGCCAGCAAGTCGAAGCATTGTAGGGTGATACCGTGAGGTCGCAGCTTCAATGACAGCCCTACAGTTTGGAATGACCTTGCCGCAGCTTGGTAGAGAGGTCCGCATAAATGCCGGATAGATGAAGCGCCATATCTTGCGGTCTTTCTCTACATTGCTGTCTGCAATCCGGAGAAGGACGTCTGGCTTCGCAGACCTTCTCCATTGCTGAAGACGATCAAGCTCTGCGCGATCCAGCAGCTCGTCGAAACCCTGAAGAAAGGGACACTCCTTTGGATCGTTCTCGAACAGTGATGAAAACAAGAATGTGAGAGGAGTGGGGTGATTGGCCAAGGTGCTTTCGAGGGCGGGATCCTTGCAAAGGGGAACGAGCGAGCGTACTAGTTTGACACCGACACAACGGGTTGCCATCAATTCATATGAAAGAAGAAAAAGAGCGCCAATGAGAACTTCCTCTGCCTGCTGAAGAACAGTCTGTAGATCGTTCCCCGTCGGGTCGTGTTTTGCCTTCTGGGAGAGTCCAGTAATCCATGTATCCACCACGCCGGTCCAGAGGTTCAACAGCCTCGCGCTTTCGAGGAGAATCCGATAGCCAGTCCCCTCCCGTTCAATATTCTTGGGGTCGAACAAGAACGCGGTAAAACACTTCAACACCGATGGCGCATACAACGCGTCTTTCATGAACCTTCTCAAAGCCGCCCCTGCAACTTCGCCCACCCGCGGCTCGACATGCACGACGCCACGTAAAAGCATATCAACTGCGTCAGGAAGAGAGATCGACGGGGTGTGTAAGCATCGCGGCCATGATTGATAACACGTCTGCAGGATGCTTATGTGCGAAACTAGGTGGTTCGGATACGCGAAGGCCCCTTCCGGATGACGACGGATAACTAGATTATGGGATTCCTCGAATGACGACGCACTACTTGATGCGGAAGAACGTGCCAATGACCATTGTTCATCAAAGACGGACATATGACCAACTACCTGGAAACATCCTTGCGCAATGGTAGAGGTTGCGGTACCGAAACAATCGACGAAGTCCTGAATGCCAGGTTTCGAGAGCACCGAAGCCGGAAGAACATCCGAAGAAGAAGGGTAGTCGTCCCATGAGGGTATCGTCGAAAAATCTGTACTGGATGGCCACGTCGGTGTCGGTTCCTCGCGTTCGAGGCCATGCAATGTCAGGAGGGCCGCCTGCACCAAGATCCCAACACGTTCAGGGGCCAAAGCGCCGTTCGCGCTAGCGGACTCTTGCAGGAGCTCCATGCAGAAGTCACGGCCATACTCGAAATAACGAGCGATGGTAAAGTGAATGATGCAGATGAACGGTTCAAGGTGTTCTTCAGGTGGAAAGACAGATGGTCGCCCCGTAGGGAAGAAGTGCTTTAAGAGCCCGTCTAACTTTGATGTACTAGTCGATGCAGGCTCTTGACAACGATAAAGATATGTCCAGATCAGGCGGACTGTCCCGTTCAGAATGGGGATACGGTATGGTTTGTCCTATGAATGGGCATGTAAGCAAGGCAAGGTCACGCAACTGAACTAACTCGAGACGAACCTTCAATTTACCGATCCCATACTCGAAGCACGTCATCCAGTGTTTTAAGAAAAACTGATGCGGTGCCACGCATAGCGCAGCAACCGCCAGAGGGTATGCGACATGCCAATAACGAGGCTTTGACATCATCTCCTTTGCACGAGGGTATATCCTTTCTATCGCTTTCTCCCATTGCGGATGGTTCACTTCTGCTTGAGCAACCTGCAGAGGAATTTATTCAGACATCATTGACCAAGGCATCATGTTCCCCACCTTGCCGATAGGATGTAACAACCGTGTAAGGGTTTCCGCAAAAGCCATTTTGAAACGTAGACCGTGAGCGTTCTCGAATGATTTTGCTAAGGATTCCATAAATTCAGCACCTTCTTCAAATGCCTCTGGGGGGAAAACCTATCGATCGCGTTAGACATCTACGATGAAGCATATGTTGGACAAGATGGCCCTAAACCTCCAACCTACTTTGATTTGTACATACCGCAAACCTTTCACCAGGTTCTCAAATTTGGTGTCCGAGTCCTTGGCAATTTGTCCGTGCGCCACAGGTGCAAGCTCGTTGAGAAACCGGTCTGTAACACTCATGAATCTATGTCAAGATTAAAACGAGAGGGATATCATTAGCAATGATCCAATCAGTAAACGTAACCTTCGGCATGGCAGAACCCACCTTAGGCTAGCTAGACAACCCAAGACTCCTGCGTATAGCTCCGCACACAGCTTGTAATTGGGGTTGATAGACAGCAATGGTCGTCTAAATTGCTCAAAAATGGTCTCCTCCAAGCTATACCCCATGGTATCGCTTAACGCAATCGGGGTCAGCATAGAGAGCACGGCGACCAGCGCTCTGCACATGATGTAGATTGCAGCAAGGGACGCGCGTTCAGACATCCGAGGGTTCCCAGATCTGTTGGCTGGAGAATCACGTATACCTCGACGCCAGCGCATAATGGCATCTATGACATTCTTGGCACGTTTCTGTGCAATCTTTCCAAGAGATTGAAGGAGTTCGTCGAACTGTGGGTCGAGGGCGGGACCGAAGAAGTCGGTCAATATCGGATCACTGTCCTAGGTATCAGAAAAGCACATGTCAATATCGGATCATGACACAAGGATATAGGGGCCCGTGGCACGAGACCGATTTGGAGAGTGCTTACCGGGCTTTCGCGCACAAACGCGTCGATCTTTGCCTCAGCAAGAGTTGCAAAACGAATGAAAACTGCATGCAGCGCGTAATCCGCGGGGCTCTTCGATGAAGTGTGATCTTCACTTTCGTCCTCCGAGACAATTGGGCTATCACCCCGTGGAGCGACCAGGGATTCAGGGACACGTGGAACAGGGGGCGGCGAATTTGGCGGATGGCCGAAATTGAATGCGTGGTTTGAGTTATGGCCAAACGGATGACCATGCCCATGGTCACTGCTATTCTCCGAGCCGAAAAACACCGAGCCCGAATGTGAATGGTGCGAGCGCGCTGTGGAGTGGCCACGTGGGCGAGACGTAGATCGAGAGGTACGCGGTTCACCAGGGGTCGGCGGGCGCGGGTGCTGATGCGGAGGACTGGCGGCGTTGGCCTGCTTCGACGTTGCGGTGGTAGAATGGACGAGTGATGAGGTTGATCTGTTGAACGGATTCTTCAAGATCGGATACGCCTGATGATGGTCCAAGCTAGGGAGCGGCGGAACGTCGGCGTTATTCTTGAGAGTGGATTTGAACGCGTTTCGGATGGAGGCAAAGGATGGTTTTTTGCTGAACGAGCCTGTACCGGTGGAAGTAGACGTGGAGGTTGTCGCGACCGAGGACTGAGAAACGTGCGCAAAGGGTCGGCGTGGGGCGTGGTCGAGGAACGGGTCGTCGGAGGCGAGCGAGTCGCCCCGCGTGTGTGCACTGAAGAAACTCCTTTCGGCGGCTACCGCCGTTGTTGGGGTGATGATTGTCGGTGACTCTAGCCCGCTGCCAAACCCAAATGCACCCCCGGCACGTCCAAACGGAACTGGCGTCGTCTGGAAGTCATCCTCGTCCAAATCTGCACGACGAAGTCAGTGAGCAGTTCAAAGGGCAAGACAATCCAAGCTTTACCTGGGATTGTTATCTGCAAGCTTTCGGAGCCCATCAAAAGTACGACGTCGCAATCAAAAGTTAGACTGGTGACAAAGTGCGAACAATGCAACTGGCGTGTACGCACTTTTCCCTTTTTGTACATTTAACCCCTATTACATCCTCACGAAGCTCACTCCCAGACTTTGTCAGGTCCCTTCCCACACCGCCCAGTTCGCGTGATGGGTTGGATGTCGCTGAACCCGTCGGTACTCGCATCATTCACTTTCGGCGATTATCACACCCTCGTTAGCCTTCTCTACCCGGACATTCCGGCCCTTTCCCAGTTGACGAGGAACCGAGTCCATGAATCGGCGGGTTCGGATTTCATCCCGGGCCCTCACGTAGCGGAGATAACGTCAAGTACGAGCTATCTTGGCAGCTTAGGATTGGGGGTGCAGAGATTCTCAACGGATTCAATTTTTGAATATATCAAGGCACGGTCGTGCTCAATTAGCTTAGGACCCACGGCGGGTGTGCCACCACCGCACCTGAAGATGTTTACTTGAACCTGGTTGAGAGGGTACCCCGCTCTAGTAGCTTGTCTACACTTGGTTCATGGATCAATGCTCAGCCCTGGTGAGAGTGACACAATACTGTTTATGTCCACATTTAGGAATTTGGAATACAATCAATACAGGGGTTTGGCAGAGATGTCGGATAGCTGCAACCCCGAGACTCAACCGAGTCTACACCAACACAGGTGGTAAATTGGATAGGATCACCTTCCTTGGAGTCCTCACCAGATCCAACGTCTATATCTGTCTTGTGGTAAAACCGATATACGAACGTCACGATGACGAGGAGATTGCAGATGACCAGCGAGAGCGCTGCCTAAAATCAGGACGACTGAGCGGAATGAACAAACCGACATGTTCGATCCTCTTACTTTGATATGAGTAAACAATAGGCTCGTGCTAGACAGCGGCAGGAGGAGAGGGACCGATTGCGCGATCGATAGAATAGTAATGCAAATTGAGGAACCAAACGACGAGACGAGCAGCACGCGCTGGCTCCGCGACACTTTGACGCCTCTCAGAAAGAAAATAGGCGTGACCACAAGAAGTACATCGGCAACCCCATCAGCTGAGAGATGTCACTGGCATAATTCAGGGAGAATGTGATGTACGTACTGATTATTTGAGCAATTGCAATATTGTGTGTTATGATGCACAACCGTGTACCACAATCGTATAATTTCTGAGAAAGCATCCCGATCCACATCAAACCAAAGACGATCGTAATTCCATAAGACATGCGTCGGATGGATTCACGAGGGTTTGCAATTCGAATTATCGAGGTTATCATACTCAGCCGCGCCTCCCTGTCATCCATTCTATTTCAAAGACAGGAATGACGGCGTAGAAGGACACACACCAGGGGACACCGTTCAACGTGATCACCGCTGTCCAATTGAGAACGATGTCGGTATGAGAGGGTTTTACTAATTGTCGATCAGACAATTGAAAATTAGTTACGGGAGGGGGGGCGGAAGGGAAAGCCCACATGGAGTTGATCGCTGCATCCATGCGCAGATCAGGCAGCCAACATCAGTCAGAAGGGCAAATGAAGCCCATGTATCGTCCCAACCGAAGCGGGAGATATACCAGCGATATGTCGACCTGAAGATGCCGGAGATGATGCCGAAGGCGTGGAAGATGCATACAACCACTAGCAGGGTGTATGGGAAGCACGCAAGGTGACCGTTAAATCCAGTGACAAACCTTTGAGATTTAATGTCCAATACTGGCCCGGAAATGGCATATTAACTTGCGAGGACACACGACTCTGGGAGTGAGAAAGTGAGTGGAGTCAGGTGTTGAGCGACGCGAGTATTTAAGCCATCGTGGGTGATTCGGGTTGGGAAAGGAAACCAAAGAGGGAAGGAAAAGCAGAGAGAAAAAATACTATGCGTCTGTGAATAATTGTGTGATGGGCCATTTCAGGGATGCCGACGAAGAACCGGCAGGGTAAACATTCACCCAAGCTGGTACTAAGTATGGGGTTTCAGTTAGCAAAGGACAGCCGTAACACTACATACTGCTTTCACACCATCAGGCTGAGGACGTTGGATCCGCCGTTTGTTCGCCGTCGATTGATTGCGACCATTAAAGACACGACCACGAAATATGACGTATGTTGCAACTTTCTCATTCATAAATTTCGTCTACTTACCGATTAAAGCTTCCCTACGACGTCCGCACACCTCGAACAAAGATCATCTCCTTCGTGTCGCGTGTACTGCCAACAGCGAGGACATTTATGCAGCGAGGCAGGTCGGATATGGAGACCTATTTCAGTAGTTGAACCTATCGGACTGCTTAATCCCGGCCTAGCCCTGACAATAATCTGACATACCAGGCATACTTAGCGAACCACTATAATTCCACGCTGGAGGATCCATCGTCGCGTTGACCTCGTCCGTCAGCGTCACATCAGAGACAATGAAGAGTGTCTTTAAAAAGTTCGCTGGTTTCGACCCGATGATTCAGTAAAGAGACCGGCAACTTGGTGGTTGTCATGTTTACCTTCACGATTTAGTAATTTCACAGCCTCCAGTTCTCTTGGCAGGGTGACCACCACTTGCGCTTCCAAAGCACTCTTCAGATTCCTGAGAGTAGCGTCAGCGTAGGTTATGCATCACATGCTGTAGGTACGTGCTTGTCTCCCCGAGCCTTCTCCAACAGCGATAGCACAGCATTGCGCACAATCAATAGACTTTCCATATCTTTTTCTGCCTGAGGATCTTCCCATTCGGTATTCTGGTTATAGGACAATGCACGCTTCACTCGTGGGTCAGTATCGCGTACAACAATCAAACATACCAGTGGTTCCCACTTGTTGGTGAAGAACGAGAGCCCAGAAGATGCGGTTGAACGGTGTGCGTGTATCTCCTCCGCAAGGTACGGGAGCACCGGCGCCAGTACTGACGTCATGGTTTGCAGTATCTGCTCGCGAATGTGAAACAGCGCTTCCAGACCTGGCGATAGTGCTCACCCGCTTAAGAGTATTGACGACAACTCGGCGCTCCATGCTGTGGACATCATTGGCATACAAAACGTCTTTCACGATATCAAAGTATAGAGACGAAAGCGTGATGTTGGCAAAGTTGGTCAAAGCGACCATGACTAGAGTACAGCGTGACTCAGTATAATACGGCAAATGCCTATGCAGCCCATACCTCGGGGGAAGTTGAACGTTTTATAGCCCTCAAGGGCTGTCCTTTCAAGCTTGTACAACTCATTCATCACATATCGCTCCGCCTGCTTTGAGGTTAGTTACTTGTGCGTCATTGGATATGGGAATATGAACCAAGCTCAAGTCTTTCTTCTCCACAGTAGAATGCTTTTTGTTGTCTTGCGACGCTGTCGAACTGATGTTCCCGAGCATAAATCGAGTAGAGTTTCTTATTTTCCTCATAGATTCCGCAGTTTGTGCGAGCACGGTAGGGCCAATAGACATGTCGCGCCAGTACTCGACTGTCGCTGCCCAGAGCCGAAGGGCGTCGGCCCCGTAAGCTGGTTCCTTCTTCTTGTCCTAAGTTCTGTCAGTCTTACGGCAAAACGATCCATAGTGATGCAGGACTTACCACGCCACCACTGATGACCGTCAGCGGACTAACGACATTCCCAAGGGACTTGCTCATTTTCTTCCCAGCCTCATCAAGCACCATACCGTGTGTGATCAACGTACCGTATGGGCTCGCCGGCGTCGTGTTATCCTCGGCACTACCGATGGCAGTGAGTAACTGACTTTGGAACCATCCCCGATGTTGATCCGACCCCTCGATACAGATATCTGCACGATGGTTCCTTCCTTCTATCTCGGCCAGCATGGACCAACTCGTCCCGCTGTCGAACCATACGTCCATCGTATCTGTACCTTTCTTCCATCCAGCCTCACCGTATTCGGCAACGAGTTCTGGAGTAAGAAAGTCGCTGACGGGTCCGTCCCACCAATAACCGACACCATTCTTGTCCAGCACGCGTAAGACGTGAGAAAGCGAGGATGGTGTGAGAACGGCGGTGCCACTGGGAGTGTGGTGCAGTGATGGTATCGGTACACCCCAGACACGTTGACGAGAGATACACCACTCCGAACGAGACCGAACAAATGTTGTGAGACGATTACGCGCTGGAGAAGGGTTAACAACCGTTTGTAAGGGTTCGTCTTTACCACGTACAAGCAGGAGGAAAGAAGGTCACGGCCTCAAGTGCAGCTAATGCATTCTCCTTGATATTATCCAAATTCGCGAACCACTGCGATGTCGCTCTGTCAGAATTATCAGTACTCAAACTGTATGACAGCATGGAAGACCTCACGTTACAATGACCGGCTCGTTTGTTTTCCAATCATAGGGGTATCTGTGTTTGATCCTCTCAACAGCCAACAGTGCTCCGCAACCTTCTAATATCTCCACAATGGCTTTTGATCCTCCCTTCAGCACCGCCAAACCTACGAGTGCACCGCCTCCCAACTCTGGGGAAACAACTTCTGTCACACGTTGCGAGAATCTACCCTCGCCGTCCACATGACACAACATTCCCGAGTTAAGAAGCCCCTGCGAACGGAAAGCGAGGTAATCCTCGGCACCATGTGCCGGTGCACAATGCACCAATCCGGTTCCAGAATCGGAAGTTACGTGCGTTGCCGATATAATATTTAGATCTGGAAGGTCGGGCAAAGTTTCACCACACATATCAGTGGCAAAAATGCCGCGGTAGCGCAGACCGACAAGTTCCGATCCTGGCAACTCTGCAATCACTTCAATCTGTTCACGTGGGCCAAGGACGTGTTCGATTGCCGAGAGTCGCTCTTTCGCAACAACAAGAAGCCCAGACTGACGTGGAGTTCGCACAACGGTATAAATAAGGTCCGGGTGCACTGCAATTCCCTGAGAGTTTCAAAGAATTAATACCACCCACGAAGTGTATCATATCACAATACCACGACGTACCATATTAGCGCTGAGGGTCCAAGGTGTAGTTGTCCAGACCAGCAGACGAATTATTTCTTCCCTCCAAACTTGGATTATTTTGCTCAGTTTAGTACCTTGAAGGGTATCGGAGTAGGCAGGATCAAGTGTAAATGCGACGTATACCGAGTGTGACATATGGTTGTCGTTGTATACGAGCTCAGCTTCTGCAAGTGCGGAGCGTGAGGAGGGCGAGAAGTAAACAGGTCGATAGTCTCTATAAATAAGACCTAGACAAGGAGGGTCGTCAATAGGCCGACTGTTTGTCAACGGCACGAGGGAAAGAACCTTTGGACACCATTTGCTGGAAAATACGAAGTTGGCGCATCTCGTACTGGTGATCTAAAAACCATTCAGCGACAGTCCATAGTAATCCCTCGCAGAAATCGTTACCGAGTGTGCGGTAAGTTGACTCCTTGTTCCAATCTGCCATGATACCAAATTGTTCGAACTCTTCTCGCTGAATCTCCATCTCCCGTTCAGCGGTCTTTCTCGCCGCACTTCGAATGGTAGATGCCGGGAGTGAATGAGGTTCCTCCTGGACAAAAAAGGGATATTACAATTGGGGTGGCTGTTGGTCATGGCTTGCATTGTGGTAATTCTCACTTTCAAATCTTGGAGGGCTTTGTTCTCTATCGGCAACCCATGACAATCCCACCCAGGAAGATAACTGTTCATGATAGTTCAAATCAGCTTCCAAAAGTAAAACCACGCGTTTTCACGGACTGGACGCGAGCACCAATAGAGACATGAAAGCGATTAATGACGTCTTTGAGGATCTTGTTCAAGGCGTGACCTGGACGGTAAGTTTCAACAGTGGAACGCGGGGTAGCCAACAAAATATACCAATGTGGAGATGACCATTCGCATAAGGTGGCCCGTCATGCATCACGAACCACGGCCCTTTGGTATTCTGCGCCTGGGAAGGAGGAACGCGTCGAGACAGAAGGTAAAATGCGAGTAAACGCACAACGAACCTGCCATCGATAGAGCTCGTCACATGTCTTTATTCTAAACAGTTCCTCCGACTTTGCGGGGTCAGCCCAGAGGGGAAAAGTTGTCTTTGGTAAAAGCAGAGTCTTTGAGAAGGCCTTGGAGTCGAGTTTTGAGGGTCCTGGTGCAGAGGAGAGGTTTCGACGGACAAGTCTGACATGTAACGCGCTCACTGCATTGCGCGACACACTCAAACTCATCGGAGGCAAGTTCAGACTATTGTGGGAAATTTTCTCGGGTCGTCACTCCGCTCCCGGGCCGAACCGCGCTGGACATGAATGGTGCTGAGATCACCGAACTTGTTTTCGATCATAAATTGCTTCCAACTTGGTTGGAAAATGGGCCCTTCTAATTGTGTAATATCTATTTTTCCAGAAAGAACGGTTTGGATCGCCTCATTGTCACGCTTCTCGAACTGGTTGGGCAGGGCTGAACCGTGGCATTCAGAGAGGACCCGACCTACACGTTGGACTCGAGGTCCCCTTATATACGCTGTTTAAGCCAAAGCCTTTCAGTACTCATGGAACTATGGTAAGAAACGTTTGTCGCCTCGAGCCAAGTCATAACTTGATGGCTCCGGCACCTCGTGTACTATCTCAATCTGCAGGAAGGTACGGTTTATCATTTGATATCAGCAAGACTACTTGTTAATAGATGAGAACCTGCCCACGTGCGCAGTCATTTTGGCAGCTCAAGCCGGAAAAACGTAAATTTGGCTGAGAGAAAGGTCATTTCCAACTGCGCTTCCGATTCTATGAAGTACAGTATGTACCAATATTTGAACACCGGATGTTTTGTCCGTTTGTTTAGTTGCTAACTTGCTGTAGCTCCACGTATCTTGGGAGTGTGATCGTTCAGCTAGAGATAACGCAACTACCAATAAGGGGAGACCATCGTTGGTTGGACACCTCGTGTTTCGCCATCCAGTGTTAATCACCGTCAGTTACATATGACAACATGTGTCGAGAGTCGAGACTTGTAATGCGATGAGATACAGGAACTCGATCAGCGTCGCAGAAGGGTATAGTAGGTACTGCAGTAAAGACCCTGAATCTCCTTTTGTTCTGGTTGTCCCTTATCATATGTAAGAAACTTGCCTTCCAGATTGCGTGAACAATGACCCTAGCGTGCCAGGTCAAAGACTAGAGTTGAGTCCGTCAGAACGGGGCCCAGTCCTGAATTTGTGACATACTAAGTCGAGTGGGTACTCTCTCTGGAATCACTTCCCATGGTGACATAGCCATGAGTTGAATGAAACATGGAAACATTCCAAGACACGTTTCTGGCTGCGATCACGATGGAGAAGCGCCCTCCACAGCAAGTACTTATACGCCCTCTCTGCACACGCCACAGCACGGACGCCCGTCCTTCCTCCGTCCACGGTTCAGCATGAGCACTCACCTCAGATCAGACAACATATCCCTGCTATTCGATGATGTCTTTGGAGAGTACAACACCGTAATCGAGCTCTGGCAGACATTCAGGAGGACTGCCGTCGAGCCCGGCCAATCATCCTCCCCAGACTTTGCCTCCTTCGCAGACGAGTGTCTCCTCTGTGCCCACATCGTGATCAACCAGCCCCCTCCAAGTGAGGACGAAAATGCACACCACACCGATTCCCTCTGGGATCCGGAAGAAAGCACACTGGATCCACGCTCCCCCCCAGTGACACCCGCCACACCAGCGCCCTCTCCCCAAACGGCTGGACTCATCTACCTGCACGCAGGCCCCGCAAACATCGTAGGGGGCGAAGCCAACATCGGCGTCATCACCAAACCCGACATGCAGCACCGTGGCTATGCCCGTGAAGCGGTACAGCTCGTACTCCGTTGGGCGTTTGAAGAGCTCAAGTTCCATCGTGTGCAGGCGGCGATCCTTGACACGCCTTTCAAAGACAGAGCCTTGCGCTTGTTTGTCGGATCCGGGTTCGCGCACGAAGGGACAAAGCGGAGAGCGGTCTATCAGCCTGAAGGCGAGGGCATGGCGGGTGTATGGAAAGACGTGACCTACCTGGCCATGTTGGACACCGAGTGGGTGCTGAAATCGACGTGGATACTGGCTAATCGCGCTCTGCAACCCCTGTTCGTCTCGGCTTGGGATGAGATGTTTACGAGGCATGCCAGGGAACGGGAAGAGTTGTTGCGCTGGGAAGAGAAACATGGACGGGTGAGGAGGACGTCGAGCACGGAGACGTTACGGGAAAGCTCGAGGAACGCAACACAAGACTTGGGCTACCTCACAGATGACGCATCTTCCGTCAGCGCCTCATCTCCCCCTTCGCCAAGGCCCAATGTCGTCGTGACCTTGGAGGAAGACGTGCGCATGATAGATAATCTTGGCCCTGACGAACCCTTTCCCAGATGGCAAGACATCGTCGAGACCAGCCTCGCGGCGAGACGAGACAGGCAATGGACAGGGAGCACCTCGCTACACCCATCACTACAGGGCCACATGCTTGCCCTACCATCTATCCCCTCGACCAGGCTATCTGTAGGCGACCCGGAATCGCCACTCACAATTCCATCCCCCTCGCCATTTACCCCCGGATCCACGCCACCACCCTTCTCCAACTCTCCTTCTCCCGCACCTTCTTCCACATACAGCACTTGGTCGGACTCCGAGGACGAGGAAAATTGGCTACTGCGAGAAGATCCATTCACGACGCCACGTGTCGGCCACCCTCGCGCCGGACCCTCAAGTTTAGGAGCGCGGTCTCGTAGCAGCAGCGTCTCCTCTGCTAGTGACGACGATTGGAGCGACGCTCAGAGCAGCGTGGGCGGCAGCTCGAGCAGCTGGGACGTCGTCTCCGACGCTTCCGAGGACAGTCCCCATGGAGGGCTCTGATCCACCAGCGCTTCCCTCTCTTCGAGACCAACCATGAGGTACACCTGTGTTACTACTGCCCGGTGATATACACCCCGAACCACGACCGGATTGATTTCCAAAATTTACCCCTACAGTGGCTTGCATGTACAACCTCATTTCATCTGTCTAAGTTTCAACCCAGTGTACGATACCAATGCAACAGATATCTCACGTCTATGGATATGCGTGCCCTCCATTAGCTTCGGAGCCATCGGTCATATGCATGGACCGTTTGTGAGCCATCGATTTCTCAAGCCCAACAGGATGATCCAGACAGTCATATGCCAAGGAGCCAACCAGTCACTTTGGTATTCATAGTGATGGTGATGGTGATGATGAGGATCACAGGCTTCGCAACCCACAGCCCAAAGACACCCTGGGCGACCGTGGTACGGTGCGTCTACGTTCAGAGATCCTCGGTGATGTGCCTGTACCTACGGAACCCTGTTTTCTCTCTCAAGGGTTGTAGACTTCGAGGTTTTCAGAACAAAATACGACACAAGAATCTATGGGCGCTCTGCAGACAGCATATATCAAGGTGAGTAGAGTACGCGGTATAGATCCATACAGCTACAGCCTACCGGAATACACGCACAGAAGATGTCCTGTCAGACCGCGTCCTCCATGTTCAAAAAGGACTCGAGCAGGACCTTCGCCTTCAGGACTGTTATCTTTTGCTTCTGCCCTTTCTCCCACAATGATGTTCCCACTGTCGGTGCCCGCTTTATCAGCCCCAGATGGGTCGCACATAATACTACCTCCGCTTTAATCCCAACTTGCTCATCGTCCGCGTCTTCCATCGTCTCGTCCTCGAACTTATCGCCAGGCCGAGCGATCAAGACCTCGAAATCGCTCGATATCACGTCATCGAACATCTTGCCGAGACGTGCAGCAAGCTCGACGAGCGAGGCTATTCTTCTCTCAAACTTGGAGGTAAGTTTTGATATGACCTCCGACTGAGGAGCGGCACAGCCTGCGGCCAGTAGGATATCAGAGAGGTCTTTCAGCATCCCATTGACGACGGGTTCTGGGCGGGAACTCCGACTGTGAAGGCGTCCAAGCGTGCGCCAATGTCCAGAAATGGCTTGGGCCTCTAGTAACCATTTTTCTTCTCTTCAGTTGGGAGAGAAATTCAGGAGCTTAGTTCCTCACCTACACTACGTAACTTGTCATACATCTCGTAGATGAATTCGTTAACCCTCGGTTCCGAAAACGTCCAAGAGGACGCAGCTGAGGAAAGTGCGGACGCGAGGTAGGCTTGAGACGCGGTTTGGAGTAAAAGAGGGATATAGTCTGGCGTGTGCGGCGCTGACAAGGACTGCGCTAAGCGCAGGCCTATGTGGGCTGAAGCCCTCTTCATAGCAGAAACCTGTTGCTCCGTTGGGTCCGTCGTCGAGTTCCAAAACCCTAATTCCTCCACAAGACAGTCGGCCATACACGTAGTTTCTTGCTGGAGCTCTGCGTTCAATCTCTGGCAAGCCCGGATGACATCTGAGTCTGATGACTTATCTGCGGCGTTGAAGAAGCTACTTGAGCCTTCCAGGTCTCTCGATTGCGCTTCACAGCGCTTCTGGAGTTCGGCGATTTGAGAGCGGTATACATAGATCTCTTGACGAAGTCTTTCAATTTCTTCAGATTCTCTCGTGGCCTGCTCTGCGCCTTTAGCGTCCGCTAACTTCTGCTGTAAGACCGAAGAGGTATCTTTCTGTTCGAGCTAGGTGTAACGACTTTAGTAACCATGTTCAGCGTGAATATATGCGTAGATCTACCTGGGGTAAAGCAGCTTCCTCGTATTGACCTTTCTCTACGCGTTGCGTGGTCGCCAAATGAGGGGTCCCCGAACTGTGCCCGGCCAGCCGTGCTGTGCTCGGATTCGTAATCGGCTGCTCTACCCTGGGGTCATTGCGCGTATGAGGCTGTATCTCGGCCTTTGCACGCAAACTTGGAGGCTTGCGTGTCCTACGCGAGGCGTTGCGTTCTTTTTCTTCAACGCCTTGGACGCGAGTCTGA
This sequence comes from Xanthoconium purpureum, assembly GCA_038090075.1. NCBI lineage: Eukaryota > Fungi > Basidiomycota > Agaricomycetes > Boletales > Boletaceae > Xanthoconium > Xanthoconium purpureum. The sequence goes on from JBBPMA010000092.1 coordinate 31,450, forward strand.
GATGAACGAGCCTGTTTTTGAAAGATGTTTGGGTGTCGTCCAACATGTGAAGGAGATGGTCGCTCTACCTTGGACGTTACACGTCGCTTTTGCACCCCCGCATCCGCACCCGCGGAATTGTCCATGGTAGATTCAGAGCCTACTATTTTGCGCTTAGTATCCATATTTAAGCGTGGCCGTAGTGACCTCTGGTAGTTCGAGTCCTCAGTGATAGAAAGCTTGCGCCTGGAACTAACGCTAAGATTCGTGCGATGCTGAGCCTCTTCCTGGGACACATACGTTCGTTGAAAACCACCCCCGGTGGATACAGTAGACGACATCGCGGTTTCAGTCGTCTTAGTGGTGCTGGGAACTCGAGAGCGTAACGTCATGGTAGAGTTTGGTGGTGGCATTCGTACTTTCATTCAAGTCGTTTCAATGAGTAGGCCACCAGTACACGCGCAAGTTGGCAACTACTTATGGTGGGTTGCTTAGTAAGTCCTTGAGGAAAAATCCATAGAAGGAAAGCTATGTAGTACTTACATAAATTGCCACCGTGGTCTCTATCTTAAGATAAGTATAGAGATACGCCCGCCCCGGACCATCCATTTTTGGTGCCTGTCTTTAAAGCTCGGATGCTTCCCGGTCCTTTTGGACGGCACTTCCCAGATCGACGCCCGCCTGGCTTTGACTAGCGACCATCACGGTGAGTTGTTCTCCAACAAATTCGCCGTCATGGACGTGTTCGTACAATGTAATCGTGCCCTCACTTCACCAGACTACACGCGGTCATATTACACACTCGATCAGGATTAATTGCGGGACTGAGGGCGTAAGGTACTTACGATAATTTAAAAATCCCGGGCGTTTATCAAGATGAGAGGCTGTCCAACCACATTCCACATCCTGTATGGAGCGCTCTGCGGTTTTTACTAGGCTATCGCCCTTTCGCTCTCAGACTAACCAGCCATGCCACTGACCTCCGAGCCGTACACTGGTGAAACTAAGCTTGTCGTGGCATTCGATGTCGGCACGACCTTCAGCGGTATCTCATACTGTATCCTTGAGGAAGGGCAAGTTCCCGAGATTAACGGGGTCACGAGGCAAGCTCTTCATTTCCTCAGACTGATCTGCTTTGACTGGTCTCAGATTCCCTGGGCAGGCGCAAGTCGGCGGTGACGCCAAAGTACCATCCCTCTTGTACTATGACAAGAGTGGAAAGGTCAGGGCGGCTGGCGCCGAGGTACTCACGGAAAGCGTCATCGAGTCCGCCATGACGGAAGAATGGACAAAGGCTGAATGGTGAGTCATAACCATGCCAGGGCATCGTAGAACCCATGCTCATTCGCCGGTGCCAGGTGGAAGCTTCACCTCCGCCCGAAGCATCTAGAATCCTCAATTAACAAGAACGATGATCTCCCTCCTCTCCCATCTGGAAAGCGTGCCGTCGACGTTCTTACCGATTTCATCAAGTATCTCTTCGAGTGCACCAAAACGTATGTTCAGGACCGTCATCTCGCATTCACCTGGTCAAGCCACGAGGATTCCATCGAGTATATATTCACTCATCCGAATGGTTGGGAGGGCGTACAGCAACAAATATACCGACAGGCGATTGAAGCCGCCGGCCTCGTCCCCGCCACGTCCCAGGGGCGAGACCGTGTCCAATTGCTAACAGAGGGTGAAGCAAGCCTTCACTTCTGCGTCGCAAATATTATCAACTTGGACAAGAATGACCAAGCCAGTCCTCAAGGGGTCGTCATTATTGACGCGGGCGGTGGGACCATCGATCTGAGCATGTTTTCAATGACGACCAACCCCATCACCTGCGAGGAGATTGCCGCAGCTGAGTGTATGCAAACCCCGCCGATAGCAGGATTCTTTTTACTCATCTTTATCTATTTTAGGTCGTTTGCAGGGGTCTGTCTTTGTCACCCGTCGGGCAAGGCTTCTGATAGAAAGTCTGTGCCTTACCCTTTCCTTTCCTCCGCTGGTGGTGATTTTTAAAACCAGGAAAGCTTGACGGCTGGGAACACGCTACCCCCGAAGAGATAGCCGAATATACGCGCGAATTTGACCAGTCAGCAAAACTGGTCATCAAGAGCGATCAAGAACCCGCTTTTATCAAGGTCGCTGGTCGTCGCACCAATATACCGAAGTATAACATCTTATTTGGGAAGCTGAAATTGACGGGGTAGGAGTTCCTTTTATCCACGCCATCAGCGAGGGGCTGATCGCCTGATTTGTATCTTCTAGCGAAGAAGCTACCGGTCTGTTTAACGAATCCTTTGACGCCATCATCGACGCATTCGACCAGCAACAGAGATCCGCTACTGCGCCGACAACAGTATGTGCGTTTCACTTTCTGGGAATAGTTCTATCTATCTATATTTTTAGACCGCATTCTTTGTGGGCGGTCTCTCAACGAATGACTGGCTCTGGTCACGGCTCCAGTCGTACTTCAAAGGAAAGAAGATCAACGTTTGCCGTCCAGACAATCATATGTGCGTGCTTGTCAAGCATCCCGTCAATCTTGCTGATGGCTTTCACTGTTAGCAACAAGGCGGTCGCTCATGGGGCGATATTGTCTCACGTTGATCGTGTTAATCACAAGGTTGCCACGCGAGTTGCGCGTGTCACATATGGTCTAGTCTACATGCCACACGCCGACGAAGATGACAAAGAACACCTTCGTAGGAAGGTCCAGTGGGTTAAGCAAGTGAATCACGAGTGGTACGTTCCAGGCTACTTCGAGGCAAAACTTTGCAAGGTCGGTTCTTTTCCTTGAGTGGCGCACGAGATATTTACATAGAAGACTGATTATCGTTCAAGGGTACCAAGGTTCCCGAGGAGATGGAATTTCGAAATGCGTTTTCGCAATGCGAATTGAATCCATCACGCTTTGGTATGGGGACTTTACAGTATACATGTTATCGTGGCAAATTGTCGAAACCTGAATGGTTGGACCAAGATACATGTGAGCTTCCTGCATCCTTTGCGGCTGTGATCTCATTCTGACGTGGAGAATTCTAGCATGCTTCTCCACACTTTTTGAAGTCCACTTGGACTTGAGCGCGGCCGTTAATGATCTGGTTCAGAGAAGGACGGCTTCAGGCGACGTCTACTACCAACTGGACTGCGATGTGATTGTATACTTCGGACTCGCAGAAATCAAAGCCGAGCTAGCTTGGAAGACACAGGCATGTGTGAAACACTGCTACTTCCAGAAGTTTGCTGATTTGGTCTTTATTCCAGAATGGCGAACGCCGGTGGGTCTGCAGGAATTTACCTTATTGCACCGTCTAACATCCACCTCAGGATTCCAGCGAGGGTTAAATTCGGGGAGTGAATGTTGTCGTTGTTCTCCGTTACGGTGTGGGAATATTTTTCCTTGGTTTCACAGACGTCCATTTCCGCGATTTGACGGGCCTGCCATGATTGATGCTCAATATATGGATTGCATTGCACATAATGTATCTGAATGGTTACATATACCATTTCCAAGCATTCTCTCCTGACCACGGCGTTTGACCCTTTTGGTGAAGGGACCGAAGTCTTTGGCCCATCAAACATTTGTAAATAGCATTGCCACCCGCGCGTCAATTAGCAGATCTAGATTTTCCTGTAACAAGTATTCTCAGCTGTCCAGCCCCACTCTCCCCATGCGTAAAGCGGGCATCACCGAATGACTGATGTTCCTTACCCGTCTGGGAAATGGAACAGCAGCGCTCTGTAAGGCTGGGTCAAGGCTCTGTCGATCGTTGACGTTCGGCTCATCTACGAGCACAACTCAAGTGAGCATTGATTGTAACTACACGGGCACACTAACGGCTTTGACAGAGACCAAGTGCAGTGTAGTGTTCAAGGAGGCACAGGAGAGCCCAACAAATTAATGATCCGACGTGAGCGGCGACTTCCCGATAGGTCAACGGATGCAACAGAAGCATCAGAACCTAATAAAAAAGGTCAGCGCTCTGCAATCCAGTTAAGGGGCGTTGGCGGTAGATTGAGTGTTACAAATACGGTAGATAACAAAGTCTTCCATCAACGGGAAATGACTATGCTGTAGACGCTGGGCGCCTGGAGTTCATAGCCTATCCCTGACTCCACTTAAAGCCGATCAGTTCTGGATTTTCTGCTAGTACCAACTCTTTCCCTTCTCACACGGAGGGCATGTTCAACCTAAGACGTACGAATATCTTCCTGATATCGTGTCGTTCGTTTCTCCTGACAGCATGCTCGCAGCTTTCGGTTCATCAAAACCTTCGGCGCCCCCGGCGGACACGCCTGCGCCCCAGGCAGCAGGAGAGAGGCTACCAAGAAGAGCACTTCAGGTAGAGTACAAGAGTGCTTTGTAGAGAAGGGCACCGTCTCAAACTCACCATCTATGTCAGCCAAAAGTCTCAGGAAGCGCAGCAGCGCCTAACCCTGATAATGACTATGGATCCACGAATACTCCCAGGGTGCCGGCTCAGGACGAGTCTGCCCGACCTTCATCCCGAGGATTTCGCCAGGATGCCAAGGTGACGAGAAAATCGCTTTTTGCGAGGAGCTACTTCATTAAAAGCGCTTCCGACAGCAACCCAACTTGCCTGTGGACGGAGGGTATGTCCAGGTTACCACCGAGCCACCAGGGAAAATCCACTATAATTTGGTGTCCGGTAAGAGCGAGGGAACCAGCTTTTCATCATGATCTCACACCTTCGTGGCCTTCGTAGATGCCACCTCAGAATCCATCGAAGCTGGGTTCAAGCAGACAGGCCGGGCCGTTACCACTGTCACTGCTACCACTACCGCCCAAGTTCGGAAACAGCAAAGTACAGATATCCAGAAAAAGAGACAATCCACAACGATAGAGGCAATCATGCAATCCATGCAAAGTCCGTCCGCCTCCCAAACCACTACTGGCCAGCAGCGATACGAGGCACAGTCCTACATCCAAGGCGAACCACAAACGACAAGCTTTCCTCCAGTCTCCCCGTTAGAGACAGATCGTATCCTTTCCATTTTGAAGGCTGAATTTGCCAACATTGAGAGCTTTCATGAAAGGCAAATGGAGGCTATTCGAGCGGATTATGAGAACGTTGTGGGACAATTATCTGCCGCCACTTCTGAAATTATCATGCTCAAGGCCCAGCTTAACTCTCGCGATGACAGCCATCGATTATCCGCGTCGTCGCACGACGAACTGGGTTCCACTGTTACCACCACTATCACCACTGTTACCACTACGATCACTACCGTCACCACCCGAGTTGAACGGTGGAGGAAGGAGGTTGTCAGGAATGGAGGACAGATCACCATCACGAAGACAGATCTGGACCGGCTCTTCTCAGACCTGTCCAACACATCTTCCCAGATGTACAAGCTCCAGCAGGATCATTCTGCGCTGTTTCAAGACACCAGCTCTGTCCGCCAGCAACTGGAGCGGACGTTGTCGCTTGTCGAAGAGAGAGAGAGCACCATCTCCTCTCTCACCGCCAACGTTGCTCGGCTGGAGCAGTCTGACGCCGACAAGACAAACCAGATCGCCACTTTGCGTCAAGAACACGCGAAGCTCCAGAGAAACTTCTCGTCCCAGAACACCGAAGTTGAGAAGTTGAAACGCTTGGTTGTTACCAAGACTGAGCAACTGGACGCCGCACACCAAGAGAAAGAGAAGCTCCTTCAGGAGTCGACAGCCCTCTCCTCCGAGACCGCCACTCTCAAGGAGCGTTGCGACACGCAGTCGAAAGAGATCACCTCTCTTCGTAGCAACCTCCAAGTCAAAGTGGCACAGCTTTCAGGGAAAGAGAAGGAGATAGAGGAGTCGCGTCAGAATCTTGCTGCAGCCAAGTCTCGGTGCAATGACCTCCAGAAATCGCACGAGGCGCTGTCTAGCAAGGGCAGCGCGTTGGGTGACGAACTCAAAGTCAAGACGTCACAATACAAGGGCACCATCGACGCTCTCACCGCACAAGTCAACCAGCTGAAGGCCGCCGATAAGACAAAGGAACTCGCGGCTGCCAACAGTCGGGTACGGGAACTCCAATTGGAGGTCACCACTCTCAATTCTCGTTTCGCGTCGCAGTCGCAGGAGCTCCTCTCTGCGAACAAGCAGCTCCAAACGATGACATTGTCCATCCAAGAGAAAGATCGCCAGATTTCCACTCTTAACGTGAAATACGATCGGGAGAAGTCTACGAATTCTACGGGAATGGGGCGGATCGCGGAGCTTGAGCGGAAGGCGTCTACCTCCACCTCTGAGTTGGCCGACATCCAGAAGCGTTGGAAGACGCAGTCAGACGAGCTCGCCCGTACGCAGAACAAGCTGAAAACCACCCAACTATCCAATGAGGAAAATGAACGCAAAATCGTTGACCTTACTGGCAAGCTGGACAGACAGGTCGAAGCTCTCCAGAAAGAACTGGCCGACTCCCGCTCCCGACTCACCAAGCAACAACACGATAACGAAGTACAATCGGCAGAACTCGAATCTCTCAGGAAGCGCCTCCAGGCTGCGGAGGGGGAAAATGCTACCCTTTCCCCTCTGACCTCTCAAGTGGAAGAATGGAAGACGTCGTATGCGAAAAAAGGGGAGGAACTTGTGGCTGCTCGCAATGGACTCGATGAACTTCGTCGCAAGCTGGAGACTATATCCTCCAAATTCACTCAATCGCAACAGGAGCTCACTTCCCAGACCAAACATTCGCGGGAATTAGAGGCTACAAAAACAGCGGAGGTCACTGCCGCGCGCGCAGAGATCGCTCAGTTACAGCAGGAGCTCGCTTCTAAGACGGACCAACGGCAGAAATCAGACGCTGCTAATGCGGCGAAGTACAAGACGGAGTTAACGGAGCTCAGTTCTCAACTCGAGAGGTGGAAGCGTTCGTGCGAGACCACAGAAGAGAAGCTAGGGGCCGCGCGCAAAGAAAGTCAACGGTTCCAGCGCGATTTAGACGCTTCATCTTCTCGCGTCACCCAGCTTCAGCGGCAGTCCGACACACAATCGGCGCAGCTTGAATTTTTCCAGCAGCAATTTTCGAGCATATCGGGAACCATAGTCGAGACTGAGGAGTGGAGTACCATCCAGACTAAGATCATGACCGAGGTGAAGGATTACGCCGCCGTCGTCCAGCTTACCACCGAAGTCGACGAATGGGCGAAGGCGTTAGCAGAGGAGCTCGAGAAGAGGAAGAAGCAGAACAAGGAGCTGCAGCAGAAGCTCGTCACCCTCAAGCAGATCTATGTTAGCGCCCCCAGGATCAAACAAATCTTCCAATCTGAGACTACCGGGGTCACGACGCGTTATGATGAAGAGTCCATAGCCCTCAGAACTGCCCTGGCAGATACTCAGTCCCAACTGCGCGGCGTACAACGCGTCGTCGCCACGGCGGATCTATACGCGGACGAGCAGATCGTCCAGATGCTGAAGAAGCTCAACGCGGAGGTTCAACAAAACACAACGATCATGGTCGACGGTATGCTCGGGGGCGACCTGTCCCGGACTGCGAAAGCGACGAAGGCACAAATTTTTGCGGTTTCGAAGTTTATCGGCCAAGCTCTGGCAGACAGCTTCGCTACCATGAAAAGCGATGAGGTGGGGCTGTATCTCTCAATCGCTCTCCAGGCGTACTTTTCGCACTACTTGTGTCACATCATCTCCTCGTGGACCACCGAGAAAGAACACAATGAATTTATTGACAAAATTTACGAGCAACTGCAGAAAGCAGGTGAGATGTCGAGTTTCGAATGTCATCAACGACTGTGCTAACGGCAGGGAATCCAATAACAGAGACACAACCGATGTCCGGGCGTTGGAGAGCACTCACGCGCACCTACATCTCTCCCACGGGGATGAGCAACGCGAGCGCTCTTCTCACACAGATCGTGGCTGACCTCTCTGATCTTGTTGTGGTAGCGGGTTGTGCCCGCTCTACTCAGGCCGCAAACTCGAAGCTGTTGTCGTTCAAAGACAAAATCTCGACCATCGTCTCGATCGCCAGGCAGCTCAGTGAGATGATTGGGAAGGTCCTTTCGGCCGACTTCGCACTCATCGTGCCTGCGTCCCACCAGGCATTTGAGGAGACTACGATGGAGAAGGAGGACGTGGACGATTACGAGGAAAACACCAAAGGGAAGAGAAGAGAAACTGCGGCGGGTCAAAAAGTGTTGTGTACGACTCAGTTGGGGATGACGAAGAGGGTGCAACGGGAGTCGACGAAGGAGACGTTGACGGTCGTCAAGGCAAAGGTTGTTCTCGAGTCTTTCCTGGATGGTTGAGCTCTTTCACTCTGAGGTTCTTCTATGTGTGTTCGCTTGTATTGGATATAGGTTGCGGTTGTACGATATCGTATGTAGGTTCTGGTTTTGAACGTGCCCGCGGACCCGGCCACGAGGCAGATATGTACCACTACTCCGTGTCAATGGATATGCGTGCCCTCCACCAGCTGTTGATTCCTCGAGCGGCGCACTCTCGGAGGAATTCCGGTACAACGTCGTTTAGCGTGAGTCACGGTACGGTACGGACTGGACGGCTTTCCGAGTCGTTACATCAAAACATCGCACGTCATGGGAACCTATCTTTCATGGAGGCAGTGGGTGCCAGCCAAGTGGCAAGTGACATCTAATTTGCCAACGGCTCAACGCCAACGTTGTGGCGTGTGGCACCTCAAATTTCGAGTCTTTCCGAGTGCTGTGCACTGTCTGTCGGAGCCAAAGATGATCCAGCCGCGGTCTATATATATCAAGAATCCAGCCAGTCACATTAATATCCGTGTTGGTGATGGTGATGGTGGTGAGGATCATGTACAGGCCTCGCAACCCATGACCCAAGAAACCCAGGGTGACCATGGTGTGAAACTCCCCAATAACCGCTACCCACGGACATACTGCAACGTCGACGTTCACAGATCCTCGGACAAGGCAGTCATCCCGAAAAGAACGAAACGAATACATAAAGAAAACCAACCCCTCCGACCTAAATAACCTGTGCATATTTTCAAGAGCAGGAGGAGGGTCTAGTGACAACACACATGGCAAACAACTAAAGTACTTGATCAACTACAACTATGTAGGGGGGATCACATGTAAGGTATGCACAGAAAAAGAATGGAATGGTGAGGAGGAAAAAAAAAAAAGGAGGGTGCAGGCTGTCGAGAAGAAATGCCTTTGGGAATAACTTACAGTACAGCAACGTGAGGGTGAGGGCATTCCAAGTGGATTCCAAATGTGGCCAATATGGGTCCGTAGGTGATGTGGGTATGTACCGATGCATCGAGTATGAAACAAGCGAGGCGGATGATTGTTAACCGTAGTTCGGCTATCCGACGAGAG
>JBBPMA010000092.1:40841-52940 GCA_038090075.1 Xanthoconium purpureum
GGGCATTCCAAGTGGATTCCAAATGTGGCCAATATGGGTCCGTAGGTGATGTGGGTATGTACCGATGCATCGAGTATGAAACAAGCGAGGCGGATGATTGTTAACCGTAGTTCGGCTATCCGACGAGAGCGCTCTTCTTGAGGTTATCTCTTACGATGACATCTTGTACTGACGTAGACGTGGTAAGAGAGACTAAAAGCACGTCATGAGCCGTGGCTTACCATTCTGTAATATCAACGAAGTGGAGTGTGTATCCTGAACGAGAGCCAATAAAATCAAAGCCCTCTCGCAAAGTAGACGCGCATTGACGCACCGTGACAGAGGTAAAGTGACAATAGAATGGCCGATCGCCTGCGTGTTCCCGCATCAGTCCAGCAAACTTTTTCTTGAGGTCTGTGGGTGGCAAAGCGTACATCATCATCATCACTGCCACGAAGATGGCGATCAAAAGTCAAAACTGACATAAACTCGCGCTTTCAAAGTCGTTGGGTCTATCGCCATAACTGGTGATGTAGTCACCTAAGCGAACCCCCGATTCCAGTTTCGCACGCAGAATGTCGCATTTGTTGAGGAACAGCACGAGATCTGTCTTCTTCAAAAGTGGATTTGAAACGATGCTCTTCCATAGGAGGAAGGAATCGGCCTAGACACGTTTATTTTAGGAATCGGAAGTCACATGTCAGGGGTACACCCACCAGCCGATTCACCGACGGGTCCTCTTGAAGGACTTGGTCAAAGCAGCTTATCGGAGCCAAGAAGATAATAGCGCTCATGTCGTCGAAATAAGGTACCCACGCAGCTAGTGAACGATCACATGTGACCTATCTGAAACCAAGGAAAGGAACTGCCATACCTCTCTACAAGATTGCGCCGAGGAGTTAGCTGACAAAGCCGAAGAAAGCCGATCAAGTTGGTACTCACAAGTGATCTTTGGCCGCCGACATCAAACACGCGCCAGTCACTGCTCATCGCAGATCCAAGGTTTCCTGTCACCATGTAAATACCAGCTTGTTGTATGATGTGGCCTACGCACCCATCTTGACCTGGAAACGGTGTTCAGACACCCCGAGTGTCTTTAGCCGCGCGCGAAGGATATCATCTATTGCAACATGTGAGTCCAACGACAGAAAAAGAAAACATCGACGATACCATCTGAGGGTATGTATTTCGGCGATGTCACTCGACCCAGCGCATCCAGGAAACTGCCAGCAACGTGCGTGAGCAAGCCAAGCTACAAGAGACCCACGCCTTACAATCCAGCCATCTCTTCTGGCCGCATCTTTTCTATATCCATCAATCTTCTGATGGTGGGATCCCGCCAAAGCCTGATCATATCTTCCGAGCAGGCATGCAAAATCACCCCAGGGTCGTCTGGATCCAACCAGTTGATCAAGTCGATGCTATCACAGCTGTCGCGACCATTATTGCGCAACAGACGGTTAAACGCAGTTTTCCAGCCTGTGTTCGAGTTGACGCTAATCTCCTGAGGAAACGGTGGGCCGGTCAGATTGGAACGTGTAAGACCCTCGATTTGGTCGGGAGGAAGTAGTTTACGAATCAAGGCGGCCTCGACCTGGATGAGTGGAGCGAGTCGCATCTTGAGCTTGAGGTGTTCGGGTGTGAGTGGGGGATATTCTTTTACGGGTGAAGGGGGGGCGGAAGAGGACGAGGACACATGTCCGCTCGATATGGATGAGGATGAGGATGCGGTGTTGGAGGCTGCGTGGGCCTTTGATATGAGGTCGAGGATGGAATGGATGGACTGGACGACGTTGAGCTGGATAACAGCACGCCATGAGGCTTTCTCTGAATGGAACGCCTGATACGAATCGGGGTTAAGCGATGCGGACCGCCATGTACATTATGCTGTGCTGACCTTTGGGGAGTGCATGAGCTGGAAATCTAGGTGCACGTAGGGATCAGGTGTGCCAGAACGACTATAGGGTATGACTTACTCTTGAGGGTGGTGGATTTTCCTATGGAGAGGATGCTCAATGGGGATAACGGACAATCTGGTTCAGACATACCTGATTCGCTCTGACCTGCCGGAGGAAGAGGTTGTAGAGGAAAACAAGAAGAGAGTGGGCGACGCACCGAGTAGCAGTATCTTGACGGGCTTGGGGTTCTTCTTCTCTGCGATGCGCTGACGGTTGAGCTCCTCGTCGATGGCGTCCGAGATCCGCTTTGCTTCCTGTTCTGCGGCTACACGCAGGTCGCGCTCTGCTGGTGTTTCGTTTGAGGGTGGCGCAATAGCGCGCGCGAGAGGGTCGTCGTTTGAGGACTTTGGTCGTCTTGGGGCCATCTTGGAGGGGGGAGTGGTGGTGGTAAGAAGAAGAGGGTGTTGATGGCGGGGTGATGGCTTCTCAAGCCTGTGTTAGACGTGTGCCTACATATCCCCACGCTTCGGTTGTCCATCGCAACGTCTCATTCACCTCCTAGCGAGCGTTCGCCTAAGTAAAATGCCGGCAATCCATTTACCAGCGTCAAGATTAGGCTGGCATGCAGTATGTATACTTACATTCCACCACGAGCGTCGCACGGATTCACAAACTGAACTTGCACCTCGTCTCCAAGGGCCTCATCGATTGGCCGTCGACCTTCTAGTCTTCTGGGTTCCCAAATGTCGTGATCGTCGCTAGCGGTGTCTCCCCCAAACGTCGCCTCTTGAGTGAGAATCCCGCTCGGCGAAGCACAGCGGCGGCTTTCAACCGACGGAACGTGGTTCCCCTCGAGACTGCGACATGGCCTAGACTCGTCCATATCGGCATAGCTCGTGCTTGGGCGACTTGACCGCAGATCGCCATCACCGTCTCCGTAAGCTGAATCGAAGCAAGCTCTGGTGTTTGCTACCAATTCTCGATGTGTCACCTCAGGTTTGTTGACATTTCAGACAAGTGGAGCGGAGTACCCCCAACTCAGTCAACGACCCTTGATAGCTCCCGAAATTGCGGCGGTCCGCGGTAGAGCTGTCCGGCGATAACCGTTATATAGCTTCAGTTTCCCAAGTGGTTTTGCTTGACGGTAACACACGTTCAGGCCCGAACACTCCGTTGATGTTGGAGAGATGTCACCGCATAGGTTAAATCACCGTCTGTAACTTCATGTCTCATCCATGAGTTTTGCTACCCTGACCGTTTGGCACCTTTCAAAAAAAAGTAGGGTGGCTGATGAACTTGTAGTACTATCATGTGGATGCACAGTCACCACCGGATGCACAATCACACCCTCAGTGATTCTATAGATTTTAATGATCAGACACCTGGAGGATCTAGAACATAGTGTACTTGTATGCAGAGAACCATTAAAACGATAAAGATTGAGTTGTGTAAAGTGTAGTAGGCCAAAAGGTGTCCATTTGTGGCAAAAAATGGCCATGCACGGACATTAACGGCCAGATCCAAAGTGATCTGGTGCATGCTATGTGCCGGTTCGCTTGGGCCATGTCTCATAGGTCCAGTAGAGGGTTTCTGAGATGCCCGATTGCTCATTGAGAAGAGAACTGGGATGCTATTCATTTCAGCATGACAAGGTGAGCAGCAGGGGTGTCATCCTCATGCCAGGATTCATCCTCCGCTTCGGCCATCCTCGGCAGCTGCAGAAACAGGAGTCGACGCTGGCACACTGAATCGGAGTATGTCGGTCTCTTAACACACCTTCCGTGCCGTGCGTGACAGCCCGTGACAAGATTGCGCATATCCTATGGATTTTGACCCCATCACGTTGATTCCGCTCGGGCGGCTTCAAAACATCACTTTTTATAGTTGTCGTTGTGTGAACTTGTAGCTAAGAGACTAAGGTGAAAGCCATTCCAGATCCGAAGAAAATAAATTGAGTAGTTGAGTAGTTATTCAAGAAATGGTCGAAAATGTGCATTTGGCAAACAGTTTTGAAACGATCTTGAATGTATCAACAACTATAAGCTACAAAGTTAATGAGTATTGTACATGCTCGGTAGTCAACTTGGTGTTTTCGTGGACCATGGCATCGAGTGTGCTACTTGCGACACGGACTCTGGCAGCCCGAGGTCTAACGGCAACTTCTATGTATCTTCATGCAGGACATGACAAGGCATCGCAGAGCGTGCATATACCGTAGAAACTAACAACGATCGTAAGACACCATAGCGGATGCGCAAATATTCACGGTGTTGAAAACTTCTATGCATGGATCTCGGCCCCTTCCAATATCTAAATAACTGTCCATTAACCCATGAGACCCTCACCATCCGACAGTGCCGCCGAGCTGTATCCGCTGGCGCTAAGTTCATTGTAGCGGGCAATCCGGAGGCGCTGGCTTGGTGGGATGGTCTTATCCTCAAGTCCGTGTGGGGCACCACCATGCAGGACACCTACGCGCTTCATGGCAAGCAGCTATCGAAGATCTCAGTATATACGAATGACTGCCATGAGGCATATCAAAACTTACATTGTGTGCAGCATTGCTGTGGTCGTACACCCCACCGAAGAAGGCAGTCGTGGCATCTCTGCCAATATTTTTGGTCAAAAGGTGCCGGCCGCCAGGATGCTCATCAAGGAAGTCGGACGCATCATGAATGAAACCAGCAATGCAGATCAAGGGACGTGTCTTGGCTTGGGTTTGGTCTATAGACGAGTCAGCAAAAAGTGAGGTCTCCTCGCAGGTAACTCACAGCTTTCCCAGTTAATGATGGGGAGATGACCATTATCGGATGGCCAAGAGAGTTTCTCCTGAGTCTCACGCAGACGCTTAAGCTCCATAGTGAGTTGACCTTTACGGACTTCATTGTCAGGGAACGTCTACAGAACGGATCAGTTCGCCCATGTCAACAAGTCTAACGAACAGCGATGGTACCTTGAGGTGCGAAGCAAGTCCAAGTTGTTGGCAGACCCAGATGAACCACTTAGTGGGGTCATACTGGTACCACTTGATCGCGTTCCGGTAGTCCATGGGGAACTGATGGTGGAAGTTGTGGTAACCCTCCCCGATGGTGACCAACGCAGTAATCATATGGTCACGAGGAGTGTGCTTGTCATCAAAAGGCGTTTCGCCCAACCAGTGAGCAAGAGAGTTGACACAGAACGTAGACTGCAAAAGGCACATGAGAGACCGTCCACCGCGCCTGTCTCCAACACTTACATGATGGACGAAAACCAATCTCAACAGACCAGCATATACGTAGCCGCCCTGCCAGTCACCCCATCCAAGACCAGCAACCAGGGTTGGGAAAATGACTCCCATGATGAACACCAGCTTGAGGTAGTGACGGTGTTGCCACTTGACGACGTCGTTCTTCGACAGGTCACTCACGTCCGCCACGCCAGGCTTGCGGCGAGGCTTCAAGACCATCCAACCAATGTGGGACCAGAGCAATCCTTTGTGGGCATTATAAGGGTCGAGGTCGGTGTCGGTGTACCGGTGGTGCGCGCGGTGGCCACGGGCCCACCATCTGATAGAACCCTCGACGGCACCAGCACCAAACAGGGCAAGCGCGTATTGCAAGGGTCTAGACGCGTTATATGCACGGTGAGCCCAAAGACGATGGTAGCCCGCCGTTATGCCTGAGACCCAACGTTAGCAACATACCCAAAGAAAAAAAGAGCACGAACCGAGGCCGGTCATGTAGTAGTAGACGACAGCCCAAACAGCCGTCTCCCATCTGAGGGGCGTGTAGTACGCCCCAGCGAGCCCCAAGAACGGGGACAGACCAAGAATGCCGAGATGGAGCCAGTTGAGGTTTTCCAAGACATTGTCCCACGTCACCGGAGGCAATGCCTTTTGGTGTTTGAGCGTGTAGGACACATAATTATCCGGAATGTTGGCGTCGGCGGGGGTGTGTTCTGGGTCTTCGACGAACTGTGCTGGGACGACGGCAGCGTCGACCTTGGACGTGATGGGAGGAGTGGTGGTAGCCATGTCTGGCGGTGAGGAACGGGCTGGAGGCACCGACGACATGCTGGTCAAGGAGCAAAGGACGCGGAAAATGCCAGCGCGTAGGGGGTTTTTATGTATGCCAAATTCTTTGGGGTTGCCACCGCTTCCGGCTGCGGGACGCGGTGACGTGCCTGGCCCTTCCGTACACTTTTCTTTTCAACATATTCAACATCTCTACACTCCGATCGACTACCAAAAGACATGAGACTCTGCGTCCAAAAAGACAAAGGATTTTGAGAGCGGGAACGTTGTGGCTGAAAGCGCTGCGGAGGGCGTTCCAAAGTATTGGGGACATTGCAAACCTTAAGTGCCCATGATTTCCCCCGGGCCGGATTCAAAATTCATGCTCCAGCTATATGCGTGGTCGTCAACGTGTGTTCAACGATTCGAATACATGTAAATTAGGCTATCTTTTCCAGAACATCAACTGGCGCCGAACAGCGGGTAGATGCCCTAGGTCACCACCTGGATCAGCTCCCCCATTCTAGCTACGCAGGCTGTGCACTTACCAAAAACGACCGCAGGTCCCCACCCCACCAAGATGAGTGCAACATGCTGTGAACCAAACGGTGTAGGCTTCGGCCGGTGTCGTGCAACGTCGATCACGGTCGACAGCGCCGCAAGGCACTGAACGATAAAGAACGCCCTGTGATCGACGCATCAGCATTCTATACCGGCACACTGTGATGCACTGGAACGAGACCTACATTTGGAACAGAATTAACCGCCAGATGGCCGGCACGAGATTGGGACTCGGAGCTGGCAAAGTATGTGTCGTCGTTGCTAAGAGTCATTGTCAGGTACAGAACCTTCGGTTCAGCAGACGGAGCTTACAGGATACCATCATGCTCCCTATCTGCCTCTGTGGATTGTACACATCTTCCTCGATCAAACCAAGGGCTTCCCATGTCGCGGACTGTCTTTGGGACGTGCCAAAGGTTACAGAAAGCGATACATCCGGGACGTTGAGCGGGGACACGTCTCTGGCACCTGCCGACTGCGGGGAATCCAGCGGTCCACGGTCGAGTGTTTTGTCGATCGGGGAGATGGGGCTTCTTACACTCTCCAAGGGAATGTCCTGCTCTTCTTTTTTCGCTTGCAGGTCTGAATGAAGGCGAGGTGTACTCGTATGCTTAAATGAATACCGGGAGTGTTGCATTCCACGATGCATTCGATATACTCGGTGGGCGGCTGCGGCGGAAAGGGGTAAACAGGGAATCGTAAGAATCATAGAAAAGCCGGCATATCCAAGAAAACGGCCCCTGCGTTGAACGAAATTTGGATAAGATATGCAGGTCACTGTTAGCAGGTCAGCTCACCATTCCGGTTCGCTTGCGTCACAATGAAGGTCTTCCGTGGGTTGAATGGCGTCTATGCGTAGCAGAACAGGGACTGACACGCTTAAGCAAACGAGAGGGAACGCAAAGACGGGGAGATAATATACTCTTTTCCATGCAAGCGTTCTAGAGGAATACATCATCCGTCGAGTGGCGGCACTAGGTTGAACTAACGTCACGTACGAGGCACCTGGACGTTTCGTGGATGAAGGCCATAGCACAGTACTGGACGTGGCAAACGTGAATGCAGCGCAGACGCCAGTGAGCGACCACGCGGAATAATAAATTATAAACGTCTGAGCTGGGCGATATGATTCAGCCAGTGGTAAAGCTGATAGACCAACGCGCTCACCCGTACAGAACGCTTTTGGCATTTGATACGGGTCCATGTCGTAGATCAACCCTGTACGAGGCAGATAAGCAACGCACATTTTCGATATTCGTACGTTCGTACCAAGGCAGAATATCCCTTGCAACAGTGTTGAAAAGACACTATACAGCACTGGGCCCCAGTAGCTGCCAACGGCCCTCGAAAACAAACAAAGCACTACCCAGCATACGATAATGCCTGTGAACGCGTTCAAAGAGGTATCCCTTTTGACTGATAGCAAGCTCGCAAGTCTCACCTGTAAGAGAGAGACAGAAGCATACGATCTTGATGGCAAACGGGAACATGGGTCGTTGGCTACGATGATACCTGTTGACAAGAAGTGGGAAGAACACAAGGCATGCTTACAAGACGGGTTCCGATCACGTTGATGGTGATCCCACTGCAGGATTGTGTTCAAATATAAAGACAAAACTCCCATGCATCCTGTTCTTTGAAGCGGGAAAAGGTTTTCGATGTGGATACCGGCCTGTGCCACTTACCACATCAAGCAACTTCAAGAAGAACATACCTGTTTGGGCCATTTGTTTTGATGTCCCTGTACCCTAACTGGGGTTCGCGGCACTGCATGTAAAAGCGTATACCAGCACCCCTCGCTCTGATTTTAATTTCACGTTCTGGTCGAGTGTAGAACTTGAACTACGTACTGGGGAATCGTTGGCAGCACGTGACGACGCAGTTACGGCCACTGCATAGGTTGTTGTCAACTTGTCACTGTCGGTTGCCCTTGACCCAACTGGAACCCCAATGATCAAAAGTCAAACTTGTCGCACAGTCATACGCAGGGTTATCACTGTTAATCATTCACCCACTCATGCAAGTATGTTCTCACAGCCGTCTCTAACGTTCGTTACCATTTGACGGATTCGCTACCTCTCGGCAGGTGATTTGCTACGCGATGTTCGGACGTACCATGAACCCAACATTGTAGCAGTTGAACCCAATGGTGGTTGGTCCGACGGTCGTAGGGTTGGATCCGAAGGTAAATGCGCGTAAGGTGACGAATTTAAATTGAGATAGATTCACTGTGGATGTCCATAGAGTCCAATAATGGGCATATAGAGTCGGGGTGTCCTAAACTTTACCTTGTGACGGAGAGACGAGATGCAAAGACACGGTAGGTAATCTTTCCTTTGTCATTGTCTCGTCCTTAGACTTGTAAGTAGGCATAGTCTATGTCTGGATGGGTAGGGGATAACAAAAAATGTGTCAGGTCAGGTCCTAACCCCGTTCAAATGTCTGGCAGGCAAACGAAATCTTCATATCAACCAACGCCTTACCGATCCCGATCGCAAAATCAATGTCATCGCTGGAAAGGACCAGATTGGACGTCGGGGAATCCGGCGATACGTGAAATGCGGGTATGAGCCACACCCATCCGAGAGCAACCTGTAAACAGCAGATCTGAGTACGTTGTCGTCCCTGAATGTACAGCAAATGGACGACCTCGCCTATGAAAAGCTTGATACGAAGCTCGCGATGTACTTCGAGAAGAATACCTGCGTCATCTTCGTCCGCCGGCAGTGAGACGAGGTCATAACTCTCAGACGCCGATATGCCGTGTTGGGGACTTTCTTGACTCAAGTGAGGTGGTGGCTCTCGAGGTTTGACTCGATCATCTTCGGCACCGTTCAGGGGACGCAGGCTGTAAGTCACAATTGACCTCCTCTGCGTCGTTGAGGACCAGCGGAGTCGAAGTAGAAAGTGATAGTACATACGTTTTCATCGTATTGAGTCGGTTGGACGTCTGATACGCCCATCTGTGCAAAACTGCGTATCATCTTTGCCTGGTCCCATTGGTCGGTCTTAAAGGGACTGGGATGTATCGCACCACCCGGCTCGCGTGACTCTTTCTCCCAATGTTCGAGCTCATCGACGAGGCAGTCACTATATCGTGCTAGACACGCCCAGAGCCTTCCAGTCGTTGATTCACCGATTGCGCGGCCCTTGCCGGCGCCCGTTATCACCATGCTTGCGGCCTGCACTAGATGGGGTTGTATTCTGGATGGTTCGTGCATTCGAATGGTGAGCTTGGTAAGTTTCACTTTGATGAGCTGCGATGTCTTGTCGATCAGGGTTTCTGGATTTCGGGGATGGCCCTCTTCTGGGAATGGCCGTAGTGATGGGGGTCCTTTTCCAGCGAGTACTTGCGACCAGTAGAACAACCATCGCTGTTGACTGGGTATGCTGACACCCATCCGCGGCTTTCTTGAAACGTCCGGGTGATACCTGGAAGGGCGCAGAGAAGGTTTCATACGTCTAGACGTATGGAGATCGAGGACCTTTTCTAACACATTTGCCGCTGGTTCTGACGAGACTCGTAATAGATCCGCGCCACAAGGAACAGAAGCGGGACGGACGGGTGGACGGACGATTGTAGCGGGTAACGCCGTGGACATTTCTGGCGACGGTGTTTGAAGACCCTCCTTTTGGCCAATCAGCGACCAATCGCTGAAACTATCCATGTCCCGGAGAGACTTGGGCATCGACGGGGAAGGTGAAGCATAACGTGAGAGCAGATACGCGCACGCAAGGGTGCCTGACCTCCCTTTACCGGCTAGATTGCCAACACTCAGAACGGAAGGAAGAAGAGACCAGGACAGACATGTACCTTTACAGTGCAGCACAGCCACACGGGCATCCGAGCCAGAGAGCCATGCGTGGATCTCTCGAGTGACCAATTGGAGGTACAAGAATGGCGGAACGCTGTGGATGATAAGTATGTATACTTCTTGCATGAAAGCGGCGAGACTAGGCTAACTAGTGATCCGGGAAAGGATATCTGCTAACGCGACCGTCGAAGACGCTTTCGTGGTAGGCGTTTTCTCTGAGAGGGCAGAAGTTGAACACCCAGAAGTCGGAGCCGTGGCGAGCAGACAGGAAGCGCTGGACGTCTGCGCGGTGATTGCGGTAGATGCTCTCCACGCCGACTGCAGGGAAGCCCATGACGATGATCTGATCTGTCACATAGGCCAGGTCTTGCAGAAATTAGACCACTCAGGGTGCAATTCAGTCGGCGCACCTAGTTCGAGGTTGAGTTGATCGTCTCTGTAGCGCGCTTTCTTGCCGGACACCAAACGCTTTAGATAGCGGGACATCCGAGTCGTACAGGAGGAGTGATTACCTCAGCAATTTAAAGGCTCATCCAAAAAGTCCAAGTCAAGGTTGTCCAGCGATGGACGTCCCGTCGACGACGTCGCTCTCGACGCCGACGAAACGCTCAGCGTCGCCCCAGCCAGACCAGCGGCCAGCAAAGCGGCCCTCGACGTCGTCCCCAGAGGAGGGCGAGCTCGACGACCCCGCACCACCACCACACTCCCTCGACTCGGACCTCCCCCCTCGCCTGCCATCGCCAGCGTCCGCGAGCAAGTTCGAGTCAAAGGTAAAGTTTCCGTTCAAACAGAAGTTCCCTCCGCCATCCTCCGAGCTCCGCTCCTCCTCGCGCTTCGGACACGACGACAGGAAGCCCACACAGCAATATGACCGCGCGCCAGACGACGACCATCGCCGCGACAAGGCCAAGTACCGTGACCACCGTCCGCAAGACGGCATGCCCCCACGCCGCCGCATGGACCGCTGGGTCCCTGACGAACGCCCTTGGGACAGAGACAGGGACCGACGACCACCTCATCCACCGCCATGGGACTCCCGGGACAGAGACAGACACCCGTACGACCCCCGTTCTTACAGGCCTCCTCCTCCCCACCCCTCTATGCTGCCACATCCCCCGCGTGGCGCGCGAGACCGATATCTAGGCAGAGATTTTGACAGAGACCCCCGTGATCTCGCACGCACGCCACCACTTCCCCAACCACACCGACCCCGCTCTCCTCTCTCGCCACGTCCGTCTCAGTCACGTTCCCCCTCCCCTTCCTCGCCAGGCCACTATCGCAAACACAGACTTCCCGCCCGCCGATCACCTGCCCCTACCTTCTCCCCCTTGTCCAAGGACTCCCGTCCAGACAGAATGCGTCCAGAATTACGGGATCGCGACCAACGACAGAGGGACGACATATACTGGGGCTCGGCTGCTCCACCCGGTGCAAGCAGAACAGGACGTCGAGACCACGAATTCCCAGCTTCAGGTGAGTTACAGACTCGCTCGATACGTTCCAGAGTATGACTCATCTATACAGAATACCATCCTATCTCGCCGTCACATGCGTCTTCGCGCACGCCACCACCACCCTGTTCCCCAGTACCGCCACCACCGCCCTCCGAGCCTGTGGATGAGTCCACGGCCGAGGGTTCAACTCTAGCCAAGGACGACACACTACCCGCAGCTCACGAGGCAGTCTGCTTTGCTCTCAAACGTCCCAACGCTCCGCGTGGCGACCATTCGCCATCCCCGCTGCCTTTACCTCCCGCGAGAGAAGAGGATATACAGAGAGCGCGCGAGAAACGGGCCGCGGTTTGCGCTGATGAAAAAGGTGGGCAAGGTGGTGAAGGTGGTGCACTCGCAGT